>MKEJ01021214.1:0-22951 GCA_001753735.1 Embelia ribes | reverse complement strand
ACCAAAACCCCAAAAAAAAAAAAAAAAAAAAAAAAAGAAAAAAAAAACACAGTTATTTAGAACTTAAAGACTTTTAGATAAACTAAGGGTTTGTTTGGTTACAACTTTTAAGCAAATAAATTAACTTATTTCTAACTAAATTTCATGTTTATTTAAGCTAAAATAGGCAAATAAGCTCAATTTAAAAACTGGTCACCTAAATACTATCCAATTTTTAAGCAAATAAGTTAAAAAACTAAGGCAAATGAGCTCCAGCCAAACAAGTCCTAAACGCAAGTCAAGTGCTCATGATTTTTTGCCGAATAAATTATGGCTTGGCCCTCATGACTTCATCTATCAAACTTTTGCACCTCCTGGCTCTATTTTCTTCATTCCTATTAATGTAAGGAAATGTAATTCCTCAATAAAACTATTTTTGCAGGAATTTTTATATATTTTATGTATAGATTCTAATTTTTTTTGATAAATTTCATGGTACCCACCGTTAAATTGAACAATAGGGATTCGATCCCCTCCTACCAGAAATCTTTGTAGCATGCAAATACATTAAAGAAAAACTATTATGGGAATGACTCTCTACCGAGATAGAGGTCATTCAATTTTTCAGCAGCCATTTTCTATTAAAAACTAACGTAAACTAGCGGTTAATAATAATTAACTTATTGTTTTGGTGGATTGTTGTTACATCAATATATATAATAATTATAATATCATCGTGAATGGTAATTAATAATTTTGTAATGAAAATAAATTAAAAAAGAGCACTTTTATCAATTTTTGAATATGAGAGAAAGAATAAATCGGGAAATGAGTATCTGATACTATGCCAAATAGCATAAGGGTCAGAAGTGATTTCTTAGCAACAAATATAAAATTTTGCAAATAAATTATAGAATTATTTCTATAATTTTTTTTTATAAAATTATATTTTTGTAAATAAAAATTAAATAAGAGTAAAAAATCTCCATTATTGGGCAAAGAATCTAGGGCCTAGCAGTAGCTAGGGGGGATCTCAGATGACCTGAGATGAGTGACTAATCATCATCTTCAAAAATCTAATCTGAAAAATTGAGATCAGACAGATCTTAGAAATGAACAAGTACCCATGCACTATATAAGATTTTGATATATACACTAGTTTGTATATGCACCCAAAAATAACATGATAAAGTATCTCACTTTTTTACCTTATGGGAAGTTGTGCTGCAAGTGTGCATTATGCGTAGATAATTCCTCTTCTCCCGTCTATAAATAAGATGACCATTACCAATTTTTTTTTTTTATTGAATTGTTCAAAATATTTTTTTATTTTTATTTTTAGATGTGTAGTGGATGCTAAGACTAAAGCCATAACCATTATTGCCTCTACATATTTATAGGAGTCGTGAATGAGATAGAAATTATAAGAATATACTGGTAATTAATATTCAAATTTAAATTTGAAATGTTCAATTTTTATCTAGAACTATTTGTGAAAAGATCCCCATATTTTCTCAAAATTCCATTTGGTCTCTTGATTTCAAATGAAGCAGTAACAATACTTATATTACATAAGGTGACATTATTTGGTCCTCATTACTGGCGCAAAGTGACCAATAGAAATTTATTTAGGGATAAGTTATTTTTTTTTTTATGATCAATTATGTTGATGTTGTCTCTAGAATTTAAATAAATTGAGTAGTTCATAAACAAGTTAAAACTCAGTTTGTTAAAGCTCATTTACATACTAGTCGAATCTAAACAATAAAATACGGATTATTAAATAAATTATTCGAATTTGAACAAGCACTAGCTAAGCTTAAGGCATCTGACCAATTAATTTGATTAATCTAAAAATGGAAAAAGATATATCCAAATTAGAAGATTAATGTATTTACATACTTGAATGCAGATGATTAAGACCCTATCTGCTAATAAATTCTTATTTGATGGTGACTTTAAAAGCAAGTCGAGCCTGAAAGATGCTCTTCGGATTCTTCGCGAGTCCGATCCAGTCTGAGCAAAGCAATAAAACAAACGCAAGCTGGCCAGAACAATTAAATTCTCAGATTGCCTCAACTGAATTGATCCCTACATCTCCAACTTTGGAATTTCTAGAATGAGAAAAGGCTACATAATGTACCAAAATTGCCATCTTAAAAAAAAAAATTAGATCAATTCTGTCCCTTGTTCAAAATCTGAGGACTATAAAAGTTGCAATTAAAACTATAGTGAGCAAATAAAATTTTTTGCTGAACAAATGGGGGCCACCTATAATATAATAGTAGTACCAATTTTAAAGCAGCTTCTAAAAAGAGTTAAAAGAATCTCTGATACCGTATGGTCTCTGCTATAACCTGGATTTTCCTATTGGATGTAATTTGTGTACTTTTATTCATACTATTATTGTACTATAATAAGCATAAAAATAGACTTTTGCTTGTCTTGTACGAAACCTGAGCACAATATTTGTGTCCACATTCAATTATGGTGAGAAAAAATAGAAATAATTCGTGTTTTATATAATAATTGAAAAAAAAATAGTGATGAATCATATAAAAATTTGGAGGAATAATATGTGGTAGAGTTCTATATGTTGATTTTTGTTTTTGTAATAAGTAAAATCAATACTCGAAATCCAAGACTATGCAAGTGTCGGCATTACTTTTCATAAATGATTGTCAATATGCTAAATATTTTCCAACTTAATATCCAGTAAATTTGTTTAGGTAACTTTGGTATAAAAAATGTCCACAGATTTACTAATCAACGCTGCATTACAAGTAACAAGTAGTGAGCTAAGTCGCGAGTATTTTTAAATTAGAGAAATGATTTAATTTGTTCCCATTCTTATTCAAAAATTTTGCCCGTTAACGTGGCAATGATGTATTGATCATAAACCAGCCATTTTCGACTGTATTATTTTCAATGTACTAAATACTTTTTATAAATTAATGAGGAAAGTTTTCGGATTCATTGTAGAATATATTGGTGCAGCAATTATCTTTTAATTATGTTGATATTTCCAATTTATTATTGGATAATTATTTTGTGAAGGTGCCCTTCTTCCATGGCATCCATTTAATAGGAATAAGCAAAATGGCATCTAAGTCGCCTAATTCTTCATCGATAGGTAACGCCCTCGATTTCAATCTTCGCCTCCGTTCCAGCTCTCACAGATTTTTGGCCTACAGATATGACACTCTCACATTTCCGTTCCCGCACCGCGATCTGCTGACTTAAAATAGTATAATGATGAGAGACAAACTTTGAACCACAAAAATAGAATATAATAATAAAAATTACATAAATAATTTTCTAATTACACATGCTAAATTATGTTGATGCGATCATTATTTATATCCCGCTACTACAACATTTTTTCGTGTGTGTTACAGCCTCTTATTGCCTTCATTTAATATGTAAAAACATTTTTTTTTCCCAGTTATTCTCTGTTTTGGCAGTACTTAAATCCAGTCATTTAACACATCTGATGAGTAAGCAGAATCAGGGAGATAGTGAGATGATAGATACAGATATACATACAATGGGTTTGAGTATGTCTTCCCCCAGGCAACCTGAAAAAAGTATGCTTGCAGGATGCCCTAATCTGAATTTGGCATGCGGAGGGCATTCTTGTCCTTTCACTCACCAAGCAACTAGGTTCCAATTCCACCCTCCCTATAGTTTTCGAAAAGCATGATCTGTTGTGAACTTCACATTGTTGAGGACTCGATTTTGACTCTAGCATTGCGGTAGAGGAATTCCAGATTAAGTTGGGGGTCCATACCTTGTGTATAATCCCTTTGCAACAAAAAGATTTATACATGACTGTTGAATAATGTGTCTCTCTTAATAACTTAAGCTTTTATGTGAGATGTTGTATACCTTACAACACATTATTAGAGTTGGGGGTCCATCTCACCGTTACCCAATTAAAAGTTGAATTGCACTTGTTGACTAAAAATAAAGGTGAAATGATATTACACCTTCCAAACACAATAGCTAAATTCACCATTTTTAAAATATGTTTAAAGGTGAGGGGGAAAAGTTGATTATACATACTAATGTAAGCACATGTATATAACTACTATAATCTCTTGCTTTGGTAAGAAACCGCATGTTGTCTCTTGGTTTAAAACAAAATACAGTACAAATACGTAAAATGTTGCTATTATTTGACGACGGAGGTAGTAATTACGAAGAAAAATCAGTACAATATACTTTGAGTAAGTAGTTATATCTCATAACATTACAAAATGAAAAATATAATTATAATATGTGAACTGAATGAGTATATTGTACTAACGAAAATATATAAATAGTTAAAAATTAAAACATATTTGTTTACTTTGGGATCCTTTGGTTGCAGCTTAAAATCTAATAAGTTAGTTTTTTGGTACAGAGAAAAAATCTAATTTATTTTTAATGCTTTTAAGCTGTATTATATCATTTGGTTACCTATCAAACAAGTTTTTTTTTTTCAATAAATTTGTAATTGTATAAAAACAATGACATTTTATTAATGTCGGAAAACAAATAATATTTGATTAATATTGTATTGTAGCTCCAGTACAGTAAAAAACTAAAAAAAAACTAGACTTATATGGCTTAAAGTTTTTTTGAAAAAAATAAAATTAAACTTATTTTTTATCAATCAAAACTTATCTACCTTAAAAGCCTAAAAAGACCTAACAAACAAATAAGCTGGCCGTCTAAGGTAGTACTCCTAAACAAGCCCTTTGTGGAATTGCTATGCGAGCCTGTGTGGTCTCTCAACAAATTTTCAAAATTGACACGTTTATAGAGTCTACACCGATTTTGTCTTTTTGGTTAAAAATATTTTGTATTTCAATTTTAATATCATGTTCATGAATTATTAAGACACGGTCCTTCAAATATATATATATATATATATATATATATATATATTAGGCCACGTCTCATGTGTCACGTCTATTTACTATAGTCAACTCATGTCCCAGTATAAATCGGGCCCAATAGTGCTTTCATTTATTGTCATGTTTGTCTACCGTACCATAATCAATCTCAAGATTATATGGGCATTTACACCCGTCTTTCTCAATCCAAATTTCCGATTTTTTAATTTCTAAAGTGTGAAATTAAAAATAATTCTTTTTTATATCCGTATTTATATTTTCAATAAAATTTTTATAAATATAATAATAATTTTTTTTTTACAATTTATTACTTTTTATATTAATATTTGTGATGCGTAGAAAAAAAGTTTTAAAAAATTTGGTGTAACTCATTTTTATTTTAGATAATAAATAAGTTTTTAGTAGATGAAATTTAGAAATAAAATCAGAAAACAGTATAAACGCTCTCAAGTCTGGTTGGGAATTAAAACTGTGAAATAAAAATGGTCAGACTATTAATCGCAACATCTAATCCAATATTAATTTCTAACATTTTCATTTTATCCATTTGAAAATAAAATACCGAAGTGAATTAGTTAGTTTATAATCTTACTTTAGGCATATATATTCTTTTGTATAAGGTTAATTTTTTTTTTAGAACCCAATTCGAACTTTCTTTTATTGAGAGCCACCATACCAAGGCTCTCCGAAAGATTTCCCGAGTAGTATTTGTTGTAATTTTTGAAAATAATTTTATTTTTGAATGAAAGATTGCAATTTTGTGATCTAACACAAGGCGGAGAACAACTGCATTTGCAGTCCGATTTGGACTTATAACCCAGAAGCAAATTACGCTACCAAATAAATCTTTCACAGAGTCCTCGTTAAATAAACACCACCTGTGCAATTGAAATAAGAGATGCATACGATACGAAGTACACAAGTTAATAATAATATATACATTTTCATTAATGTTATAATACACTAATCCTAGCTAGGGACATTAATTATGAAATAATTAGGTGCTAATCCATTAATTAATTCATAGGTGATGAGTTGAAAGTGTGGAAAACATGGCCTCCCAAATCTCAGTGAAGGCCTCAACAATTAGACCATGGTAGAGTCTCGAATTTAGAGACAAAAAACACAGCAACAGCTGCTCCAATTCTGTATCATCGAACATCTGCTTCTCTAGTATCATCTCCACCATTGATTTCTTAAAATCTTCATAAGGGTCCTTTGATTTCTTAACTACCGCAAAGCTTTCCTTCACCTGTCCATGGATAATTACACACAAAAATAAATAATCAAATAATAAAAAAAAGTAATGGATAATTTGACACAGTTTTCTGTATAGTAGATATTGCGTGTTAAAACTTACAGAGAACTTATTGTATGGTACGCATTTATAATAAATAATATAATTCTGGCTAATGATTTCGTATTTTTAGTAACCTAAATTATTTTGTTACTTTTGGTTTTGTGTGGACCTTCTTTGTGTATCTTTTTTTTTTCTTCATATCAAATCTTTAATTTTCAATATATATATATATATATAAAGTAAAAAATGGCTCTTAAAAATTTCTGAAAAAGAAAAAGTAACTTCTTTACGTGGAATAATTGGACTTTGTCCCCACTCACGAATTATTGAAAACTAGTCGTAGAATGTTGTGTCCGGAAATATTCAATATGGTCCATCTAGGCGCATAATGCTCGTGAAGGACAAAAAAGAAAATGTTTACTAGGTTACATAGTAAAGCTTATTTAAAATCCACTAAATTTCTTATACCTACTAAGAAAAAAAAATTGTGCAGGCTTTATTACCTTATAATAATAGTATAATATTTTAATCTCCCCTCATAGCTTTTACAATAATCACTCTTATTTTTTATTGAATGAGGATTTTATACATATATTTTCTTATATATTACCTATCAAAATGTGTCATGTTGAATTCGTGTGGATGTAAGCACAATTTTTTAAATAGCATATACTCACAAAAATTATGTGTGATACATTCTGAATGATAATATATAAGAAAATCATTTATATTTGTATGGATAAAATTCTAATTCCTTTTTATTTCTTGCTCCGCCGCTTATACTCCAAATTTCGTGCACCACATTTTTGTAAAATATTGACAACACAAAAACACTATGTAAAAATAATTAAATTCCCATACTCAAAGCCTCTAAAAAAGGCATTTTATTTGCAGAAAATTTCTTTTTATCTTATTTAACAATTTAAAACTCCTCAGTAATTACCATTTCAGGGGCAAGAAGAGCGTCACTATTTTTCAACTTTAAATACTCCATCCATCCCCAAATTTTTTTTTTGTCATTTTTTTCCATTTCAAAATTTCTTTTTAAATTTTCACCTTAAAAAAATTGATAAAAGTCAACCTGTTTATTAGTAGTATTTTTTCGAGTAACTAAAAATTTGGGACATTCGTTTTAATTACTCAGACGGTAAAACTACCTTTCCTTCGACAGCACACGGTATGAGCTTCTTGAACACCGACAGCCTCGCCGGCGACTCTCCCTCCGCCGACGACACCGACGACCGCCACGTCATCATCTTCACCTCCCGTTTCTCTCTCCTCACTCTCTTCTTCTTATCGCTCTCCCGCAACGAGGACCCCTTCGAGAAGCTTCTAGAAGAACATACGCTGTTCCGGTGCATAACTACCTTTCTCTTCTTTTTCCCGCTGCTGCGATTCTTCATCTCGTCGCCGGAGGAGCTGTAGATCTTATGGCGTGGCGCCACGTGGCGGACCATGGAGAGCACGTGCCATTTTTCCTCCTCCAGCCACTGGAACGCCTCCGGGGGTGATACGGTGCGGGAGGAGTAGGGTGGGGAGGGCTTGGGGTTGAGGGCGGAGGACACGTGGCGTTTGATGAAGGAGGGGCGGTGAGATGAAGGGATGGGATCTGTTGGGAGGTTGGAGGGGTCTTTGGGTCGGCAGAATTGGAGGGTTGGGATCACTTTGGAGATTTGGAGATGGAATTTTCTTCCCATTTCTTTATTTCTCTCCCTGGGAGAAACTCTGTGAGAAATGGCTATCAGAGTGGCTTTTTCGAAGGAAAAGTGAGGCTTTTATATCAAGTTAATGCAGACGAAGAGAAAGTAGACAACCATTTTATTATGAAAAAATTATATTGATATGTATATATTTGTACATACCATTGCGTGTGAGAATGTTGCTGTAGAAATATAAATTCTTTGCCATATGCGTAAATTAACATGTAAATCACGGGATTGGTGGTATAAAATTTTCTGACAGTTGTCCTGGTATTTTGTACTATTATAAATAATGTAATTTGTCCTGGTATTTACTTTCTTTCCCTACATTAGCTACTTATTAAATATTTTTCTTTAAGTATATTACACTTGACTTTCGTCAGACCTAAACTTATTTAAACATCGGAGAATTTGAGGACAAACTCCTGCTCATATTTTCAGGTACGGAAGCAGAACTTAGGAAATTCACATCTGGCAACAGAAGTTCACTTCGGGCGAAGAAGGAGATCTGATTGATTAGAGTTTAGCAAAAGAAATTCTAACTTCAGAATGATACTATTCACCTCGGGAGCTATTACTAGATCCAAATCCTGATATTGACTCTTAATATACTTAAAGATCCAATTTTTACTATTTATATTATTTTTCAATTATCTGCTGGCCAGACCTGACCCAACAAATGCAATTCGGTTTATTTTTTTTTTACTTTCTCTTAATAGGTTTATTAGTTTTTTCTTTCTTTCTTCAAGTTGATGTTATTTTTTAAAATTAGTCTCGTTTGGAGAGTCAAAGATATGAACGTCTTTGTTTATGATACATGTTTGTAATGGAGGAATGCTCATTAAATAATATATAATATTTTAAGATGACAAAAAGTCGGTATGGAATCGTGTTATATTACTATTCCCCTGCATGTGCATATGACATGTATTAAAATCGAAATCAATTTTAATAGATATTACATTTGTAACTTTGAATAATTTATTCATTTAAATTATCAAGCCATCGATTGGCTCTCTTACCATATAATTAAATTATTATTTCCAAGAAAAAAATGAAACTCGTTGTGGACAAATTCTTAATACTTTATTATTTTAACTTTTTTCATCATGTTTTATCTCGAGAGCAATCTTTCGATGAATTTCGAATTAATTAGATTTTGATATGCAAATTTTGTGTACATATATAGTTGTAATAGCTATTTGCTGACAATTTCGTTGCCAACCTACGAAAACGTAGTCTAAATCACTCAAAGTCTAAAACATCATATATTAATTAATGGCAATGTTAAAATACAGAGCTCTTTTATGTATTCTATATCTATCTGTATAAAGATGTCTGGCTGTACTACATTGGATGTTTACATTGACAATATAGTGACAAAAACAATGTTTCATTTGGTACATATGACATTGTATCATGTTGGTGTTATTATTATTGCATGTCATTGTCATGGTACGAACATACACCAAGTCTAGAAATGTAAAATTTTGTTCTTTAATTTAGTTATGTTTTTATTATGAAATTGTTTGCAACTGCATTAAGAGACACTTGCAATTTTTATTAACATTGTACTCACATTTTCTACAAATAATTGGTGCAAATTTTCTTTTGAAATATCAAAAATTTATTGCACACATCTCTTTTTCATATGTTCAGTTGTTAAATAATTAAATATACGTGCCACCACCATTCCCTCTCGTATTCATTAGAGACAAAGGACAAGCTAACAATTTATAGGGACAGATTTGATAATTTAAATCTGATTCTAAATTTAGAATTTTTTTTTTTTTTTATCTAAAAATATGTGTCATTCAAATTGCAGGTGTATTTGAAGTACATTTGGATTTCTATATATGCTTTCACTTATTTTGTTGAACTTATCTTCTTGTGATTATGTGCCTGCATGAAGATATTTATCCTGTAAGTGACAAAAACTAGGGTTGTCATGCCATCTCATATAGAGACTTTTTATGTTTTTTGAATATTAATTATATCAAAATTTTGTACAAAATAATTTTATGTGGTTAACAATTAAATATATCATTATATTTTATAGGAAGAGAGATAGTGCATGGCTAGATAACTAATTATTAATCATATAAAATTAATTTATATAAATTTTTAATACAATTAATTTGTATGTACAATATTATTATTATTATTATTATTTTGTAAAATAACATGCATGGGCCTTCCAAAATTCAAATAGAAAATTACTTTCACTCTGTTAATTTACTAATGAGACAAATGCCAAGGTCCTCTAAGTCTCACCATGCTAACATCATATCACACAGTAAAAAGTTAAAAGTGTGCAATACAAAGGAACCGCACCCTTACTTTTAAATGTCACTTCTTTATTCTAGTGAGTTTTGGTTGGGTATCCAAAGGACAAAATGAGTATACGGCTGCAAGTTTATAATTTCTTTACTCTTATATTTGTACGAGAAAATGTTTAAAGCTCCTCCTTTTCCACCCAAAATGTCCCCACTCATGGTCAAGACAAGGAAGATTGAACGCGAGTTGAATTTTTCACTACTAGTTCCAGTTAGGCTCGAGCTCGATTCTATAACAAAGCATTAAATTCAAGTATACTTCTATGCTTAGCTTAGTCCGAGATAAGCTCGAATTCTGAGATAATTGACTTGTTTCGTACTTGAGAGTAGCTCGAATAATATATATATATATTGATACGTATGTATTTGTACATACAATTATGCAAGGATTATTGCTGTGAAAATACAAACTATTTGCTACACGCTCGAAGTAATAGTTAAATCAGAGACTGGTCGTATAAATTTCTATGACAGTTTGTACATGTATTATGTAATATTGTCACTTGTCAATTGAAAATATGTTTTTGCTTTCTCTCTCTATATTAACTATTTAATTTAATAATTTCTTGTAATTACATTACACTCTAGCTTCACAAATCTAAATTTACTTAAGCATTGGAGAATTTATCGGCAAACTCCTATCTACACTTTTAGGTACAAAAGTGGAGCTATGAAGATTTAGCTCCGGCAGTGGAAGTTACCCTCATACGAAGAAGAAGATCTGATTGATTAGAGCTTGATAAAAGGAATCTCAACCTCAAAACTATATTATCTATCTTAGGAGACATTACACGAGCCCAATCCGAAAAATTACTATTCACATATATATATGCACATATATGTATACATGTATGTATATATGTAAATAAATATACTTACCAAATTAAAGAGAACAAGAATTTAAGAGTCGAATTTGAGTTTTCATATTTTCAGTTGAGTCGAGTTCAAGCTCAATCTTAAATTTATGCTCAAGTCGGCCTTGAACTCGAGTAGCATTATTTCGAGTAAGCAAGTTTGAATATTCTTGATGTTCAGTTTGACTCAACTTGTTGCAATTCACTTCGTTAAATTTTGCGTCGTATTCCACCACATTTCTGATATTACTGTTGAGCTTTTCTGAACGTTTTTCATAGGCCCACGAATTGGTCAGACCTTGCTAGTTCTTTCACAATTTGAAATTAATTTATTTTCAGCCTCAAGGCCGAATTCCAATTTGAGCCCTTTCTTTACAAATAATTTCTTGGCCCAAGACTATTATCTTTTTCCTTTTTTTTTCCCCCCTAAAGCACCATTTTTCCTTTTGAACAGAAGATAATCACTTTTTGAAAATCTATTTTAAGTTATGAAAATTTGAGACTTGATGCATGTGTTCATATGTAAGTATTCCCCTCCTAGATTGTGCTATATCAATTTAATTTAAGTTACGAGCGACATCATATAAAGAACAATGATGTTATCTAATTTCAATTTAATGGTCTTACCTTCTCCATATGTAGCACAAAGGTAACAACATTCTTCAATTAAATTTAGTCTAGTATGGTTTCGTATCAAGTTTTGAAAATACTGACTTTATAAAAACGAGGTATTTGACTTTTATTTTCAAAGATAGATAGATTTCAAAAATTAATTCAATTTAACAGGTCAATACAAGATACTTGTAAAAGAAAATTTAAACTTTATATTCAAACTTGATCCGTGATTAACAAGCTGGAAAAATATTTCCGTTTTAAGCTTGAGCTCAAACCGTATTTCCACTAGCGCTCATTATTTCTGCTGGTGAGCTGGCTTCCGTTAATCTTCTAAAAATAATGATAAACGATGAGCAGGATTTGCGGGCCACCAGCGATAGGGAAGAAAGAGAACCAGACAACCAAGACAAAGAACAATGGTAGCGGGGAGCTTTTGAATCTAAGCGCCTCGAGGTCATGTTTGCTTGGACTCCTAATATCCTATAAGTTATGATTGGTGTTGATGATGGACGATAGATAGTTGAGAGATGATATGCTAAGGGAGAAAAAATCACTATATATAAAGAACTCATGAAGCGGTTTTAAGATAGTGGATCACTTCCATTGAGAGTTGTAAAACGTGATTTAGTTTTTTGTAGTAGTTGATTGAGCAATTTTCACATTTCAAAGGCGTTTGACTCTCTCTCTCTCTTAATTGGTCGTTACATGCTCGATGGGACGACTGTCTCAACGAGTTTCTAATTTCAGCCTCCAATTCACACGCAATTAATTACCTTGCTTTGAAGGATGTTTAGGTCCTGCCACTGACCTAAGCTGCTGATGTGAATATCATTGGTAATTGAGTATAAATGAGTTCTGATGAACTAAATACATATATAAATTATGGTGATTGTGTTGAGGTGATTTCCAATTAGAAGGTTGAGATATCATCTGATAATTAGGTTCTGATGAGAATGTTGAGATGTTTTTTGATGATTAAGTTCCGACGATATCGTTGAGATGTCTTCTAATGAGACAACTCTTATAAAATGATTGGAATACTTCTAAATTAAATAATTTTATATATTTTGATGAATGTGTCATATTTCTTAAATCAATGAACTTGTCCGTAATCATCTCATGGTAACATGTTATATTGAGAACTTACACATAGAGTAATGCCATTTAACTATCCACAGAAACAACAAAGATAATTTTGGGAGATACATCATCTTCTCACAACCCCCAAAATAATAAAAATAAAATTGAAAAATAAATAGTCGCAAGAAAACCTCTGATAGAAAAAAAACTAAATAAACTAACTAATTCTATCTCCTAATTAATAGTGGCCCGCACAACAGAAAATTCACTCCTCTTTCAGATCGCAACTCCTTTCTTCATCTCTCTCTCTCTCTCTCTCTCAATGCAGAAGGATGCCGACGCCGCCCTCCCAATCTCGACGCCCACGGGGGTCGCTACATCATCGGCCTTGAGGAAGGAGGCCTTGTCCGATTCCCGCGGCCGGTACAAGTTCTGGGCCCTGGCCGCGATTCTACTGCTAGCGTTCTGGTCTATGCTCACCGGCACCGTCACGCTCCGGTGGTCCGCCGGAAACCTCCACGACGGTCTCTCCGACGACCTCTACTCCCCCGTCCACGACGATCTCGACGTCCTTGTAATTACTCTTCCTCTCCTTGTGTATATGTAGGATACATATGTAAATTATGAAAATTTTACAATTCGTATGGGCGAGGGACCCCCTAAATTTCTATCTTTGCAGTTAACTTAATGTTAATTGGACTCGGCTCCTGTACATAATCCAAGGCCCGTCGCCGTGTATAGATTGCTTTGGCTATTATGTATGTAATTTTGCGGTAACTGCTTAATTTATACCTCATATGGAGTGTGTTATTATGTGTAATATCATTACGGAGTATATATATTGCTATGCTATGATGTCTGTAACAATGTGGTAAGTACCTCGTTTATACCCTATATATCTGTAAGTCTTATACCCTATATGTATGTAATTTGTGTGTAGTTGAGGATCTAGGATTTTCAATTAGGAGAGGCGGGTCTTTTGTTTTATAAAGGGAGCCGTATAAAGGGACTATTTGAAATTTTTTGAATTTTACATAGAAATCCTATAGAAGTCAGTGTTGCTAAGAGCTCTAAGCGTCCTTCAGGCGTTGATACCCCTTATCGCTTGAGGCGCTCAGTGCCAACTAAGGCGCCTTCCTAAGTAATGCAAGGCGCTAATTATTTTTTCGGTAGAATTGCATAATCTCATGAAACTATTATTATTATTATTATTTACTTTTTGGTATATGTGGAAGCATAATTCTTGTTGTAGGTGTGGTGAGTTTATGATAACTTATGATTTATTTATTAGTAACTTTTTTATAGTTTATTTTAAAGATACTTTTCTTGTTAACAAATAATAAGTGATTATGGCATATCATAAAAATAACATAAACCACAAACAAAGATAAAAAGAAGTAGAATAATAGCATAGAGTAAGGAAGGCGCTCACATTAGTTCTTTGGGTGCTAGTATTTTAACTCAAGGCACTAGTCTAGGCACGCTTTAGTAACGTTGCTTACTTGAACACATGTAAGGCACCTTGGCCTCGCCTTACCTCACTGGAGAGCCTAAGTGAGATCCTGGAGAGTTTTTAATAACACTGATAGAAATTTCGGAGATCGTGGGAAGCCCACCTTCAGCCTGCCATTGATTGTGTGTAATATCTAGATGTCCTCGTAAATACCCTTCAGCGCACATGTAGATTGCTACGACTATTATGTCTGTAACTATGTGGTGATTATTATTGCCTCATGTATACCTAATTTGGATGTGTGTGCAAGCATCTCAACACCCTCTTAAATATGGAGGATCTCAAAGATACTCCAACATTTAAGAATTACTATATACTAGTTTTCTTGATTAGCATAGCAGCATATTTTATTTATCCAGTACGAATTGTACAATTCTATACAATCATTTCTCTGTTTGGTAGTTTAAAATACATCAACCAAAAACTAGATACACAACGAAAGCTCATATCTAACAAGGGAAAGAGGCTCCACCTCATGTCAAACTCTATTACAGGAGGAAAGAGATGAAATAAAAACAAGCACTACTAACGTGATAGCAACATTATCAATTCTCCGCGGGTTCTAGATGAGGGAACTTCTAATTAGAACATAAACTTTATGCATAAGTACTTGTAATCGTCTGCGAAATTGCACCCTCATTAGTCGTCTTCAATTATTATACCACATGTGTCGAAGATCTTGCAATATTGACGAATTGATATTCATAAGATATTTCATTGTCTCCATTTCAGGAACTATAGTTTTTTTATTTGGTGTGAGGTTTTATTAGTTTTCTTTTACGAGGATCACTGCGGAAAGCTAATTCAAAACAGTTTAGTATGAGCGTCCGGCGTCCCATTTCTTTTATTTGTAACAACATTTGTATGTAATAACGGGTGTTTAAATTTAAGCTTGTGTGAAGCAGGAAATGGAGGAGAGAGAAAAGATGGTGAAGCACATGTGGGACGTGTACACCAACAGCCAGAGGATCAAACTTCCAAGATTCTGGCAAGAGGCATTTGAGGCTGCCTATGAGGACTTGACCAGTGATGCTCCTGGGGTTCGCGAGGAAGCGATCTCTGAGATTGCAAAGATGTCTCTGCGCTTGATCGATTTTGAGCCGCCTCCTCTTCAATCATTGGTTAGTATCTCCAATTTGCTGCTCTGGAGCTATATTGCAATATCTCATTATATTAATTGATAGACTTAGAAGTAGTGATTCATTTGTGTTTAACTAATGGAAATGATTGACTAGCTTTAGCAGTTTAGGATGATCAGATGGAGCAAATTAGCTGTAGAAAGGAACTTTGACTGGGGTTTTTGGGTTTCGAGAAACTAACATGTATATGTATAGCACTATGATGAAAGTCTTCTTCAAAATGTTGATGTTTAGGTAATAAATTTTCATTGAGGAAGTCTAATGACAATTTATGGTTTTGTGGTGTTGCGTTGGTTAAGCTATAAATAAGAACTGGGTTGTTATGGCTTTGAATAAGTTTGTAGCTTGTTCTTGGCTTCTTGTCCTAGTTGTCTAGAGCAAAAATTCCATTTCTTGTTTAGGACAAATGTATTTGTACTGTAAAGCTGCCAGCCACATTGAGATAGTAATTCCCTAAGTGTTCAATTGGTGGAATGATTATTCCATGTGTATAAATTTGGTCCAGTAGTTGCTGCTGTATTTTAGCTGCCCTAGCTGCAGCAGCAGAACCAATTTTTTTAGTGGTGGTTGAATTGTAAACTTCTATTTTCTTGCTCAAATCCCAGTTCCTTTGTTGTTAGGCTCAACTCTTGGTATTTAATTTTTTCACCCTACGTGACTTAGTTTCAAGACTAGTTCTTTTCTGTTTTATATGACTTGGTTAAATGACTGTTTTTGTTGGGTTTAAAATGAAACGTCTAGTTACCGTCATAAAAAAAAAATTCCTTTGTACTTCAACTTGGTTGCTGCCATGCTTGGAATTGGTTTGCACTTGTGCTTGGAATTGCTACCAAGTGGTTTGCACTCGTGCTTAGCCAATTCAGGTATATGTTCATGTCTCTAGGGGTATCAATTCGGGGGTTTAGATCCTGTATTCATCGGGTATTATGTGTTGATGCTAATTTTATTAAGCATAAAATTGGAGGTCAATTGTTGGTGGCGATAGTATTGGATACGAATGAGCAGCTATATCATGTGACTTTTGGTGGTGTTGATTCTGAGAATAACAACTCTTGGACTTATTTCAAGCTGAAACTAAGACAATCAATTGGAACAATCCCAAATCTTGTCTTTGTGTCGGATAGACAACAAAGTCTTTGTATCTGGAAGGCAATTGCCAAACCATAAACTGTGTATTGTGCCCTAGGAGAAGAAACCTTCATTTTTTCCTTATTCTCCACCTTCACTTCCTTATATATATTTTTTTACCAAATAGATATCCCTATGGGGTCTCATGTTCTTATTTATACCCTGAAGGGTAGTCCTAAAAGATATTTCACCCCAAAAATATTGAGTAAACATGTCTAACTCTTCAATCATATAAAAAAAATATAAAATCTACATACTTCTTAGACTCATAAGCAAACAGATATTAGCAAACCAAGCAGACAAAACCCAACTTCCATGCATCTTCTTTATCATTGCATGAAAGAAAACATGAATTCAATTCACCAACCTTAACTAGTTTCTTGCTTTAAAAATATTTTTCCACCAAATGTGGACAAAATTTATTTTCACCTACTTTCCACCAGTAATCAAGGCATACTCCTTCATCCCAAAACTCACTTTTGTCTCATTCACCAATAACTTAATTTCATTTTTGTTTAAATTGTTTTTTCTAAGCAGTATCTTATTGATTATAGTTTCAGAGAACAATAAAGAGGAGCACAAAATAAGTATTTGGACTGGGTTTCCTTTACCCTTTCTATCAATTCCAGTGCTTTAAACTTGTTGACAATTTTTTCTAAACTTCCCATCAAAGAAACCCTCCCAATAAAGTACATAATTAGTTTTTTTGAAGTCATCATCTACAAAAAACAAAATAAATGTACAATAAAAAGTTTCAATAACTGTGATTATATAAGAAACGAGAAAAATATTTTTTAAGGACTTGCAGAATGTGGAGAACCCGTGAAGAACAATTAAATATTACAACAATAACTTATGCAATGCAGCTTAATCCTACAACATACTTAATAGTGAACGAAAATTACCAAAATTAACAAACCCTAAGNTTACCCATTTTTAATTAACACATAGATTACCTTTATGTGCTGATTTGCATAAAAAAATATAAGTTTGATCATGCGGTGAAACCCTAGATACAGATGACGAGGGGCGAGTGAGATATGACTTACCTATATGTGCTGTTTCAACCTTGATCAGGCTAGAGAGAAATAAGCAACAAGAGAAATGAGTGCACCGGAGAGAGAGTGCAACGAGAGAAATGAATGCAGTAAGAGAGATGAGCGCAGGAGAGAGAGAGAGAATGTGGGGAGAAGTTGGAAACTAAAAAGTGGCGGTGGATTAGTGGGGTAAGAGAAAATGGCAGCTTGGACATTTCACACCCCTAAAAGGTATTTTTGCAGGAACTATTAAAAGAGAGTTATTCTTGCAAATATGCCTACTATTAGAATCCTTTTATCAAATTTTCTCCATCAAACTGTGTTGGTGAGTGATAAATTGATAATGACGGGCTGAGTGTGTTGGTAGTAGCAAAGATCGATGGTAGTTGATAGGTGATAATTGTGGTATCAAAGTATATCTGATTAGTGATTAGATGGCGTCGCAGTTATTCTATTTATCTTCATATTCCCAAAAGAAAATGGTTTCTTGTACTGATTAGTGAATGCTTATTGGTTAATGCTGGAAGAAGCAGTAAATGGTTGCAACGGTATGTCATTTGTTTGGCTTATCGAGATGACAATGTGGTAAAATATTACGGGGGGCTAAAAAATTATTGAGGGGGGATTAAAGCCAAAAATCAAAATCTTATTACACTAAAACGTAGGACATTTAGTGATTTGTTTTTTTTTAGTATGGGGGTGACGATGCCCCAACCAAACCTTTTGCTCCGTCCCTGGGTTTTGGAAGATTATAGCTTCTTACTTATTGTAGAGGAATAAAGGCATAAATATTTGTTCAGGGATCAGTGAGTGCAAATTTGGTGGAACGATATGAAAAAAGAAGCAATAATGCAGGAAATATAAAAACCCTTGATTTCTGATGGAAGATGACTCTTTATCTGTTGAAAAATTGCCGCTGAAAATATCACAAAATACTTCCAGTGTTTCTGTTCAACTACCTGCCTGTTATCAAATCAGTTTCTACATATGTAGCATACTTCTGTATGCATACCAATTTGACATGGAATAGCTTATATACATACCATTTTTGTGTTTTTTAATTGCTTCTATATCCAGAGCATACAAGAGCTAAGGTTGAAACAAGCAGTGAAGGGCAACAACGGGGCGACTTCAGGTGGGACCAAGCTATGATTTAGGATAAACTAAAGATGCAAAGGGTACAAACTAAATATGCTAACTCGAGCATTGTGTATGCCGAGTTTCTTCTCTATCTTGGAGAGATCAAGATGTTCTTGACAGGTTTCATTCTTACATTTCCCCCCCTTTTATGGTGGTAAAAGTGCCACGAGATTTGAACTTCCTGCGTTCTTTTGTGAAGTTCAAGCAACAATAGTTTTGTTTTTGTTTTTATATGAGTATGTAGCAAGATAATTTTCATAGCATTGGCCTTGAACTTCATAAATGTATCTTCGAGGGCTGTATGAAGGTTATGTCAACATTATTTTTTAAAGTGGAAGTTTTGTATTCTTTACATAAGTATGTACATGGACATTTAGTTTCTGTTCTTTCTCCAATAAGTGCAAGTTAATTCAGTTGTATTTTCTGTTCTCTCTCCATACGAAGGATATATCAACATAAGCGAATGTCCAAATATTCAAATGTTATCAGGAAACATGGCAAGACTACTTCTTTGCAAATATACTTAGTATCCAGTGTCCAAATAGTATTGTTGATCAGTAGCATATTGCAACATCATGTGCTTGACTTTTCTCCTCAGACGCAAAACCTTGAAACAAGTAATATTCTTCACCCCCCAAAAAAATAATAAATAAATAAATAATTGAGTTTGGTCCAGTATTCAAGCCTTATGAAGACGAGTATTGTAGGACGAGTAACACTAAGCCGGCAATGGATTGACACCCCCAAATGACGCCTTGATGATATTATCACTTGCCCAGTCCCGAAAAAGGGCAAAAGAATTATGGCATCTCGCAAAACTCAAAATCAACGACGAGCCTAATCATTCTAGACCAAGATCTTTTATTCCCTAGCAATCTCTGAGCATGGGACTATGGAGTAGAGGATTCAAACTTATATCATACCTTTTTATATTTCTCCTCCGGTAATCCAGCCAATACCAGACCAAAAATAAATAAAAAAAAATAAAAAAATCCAGTCCATATATGTTGAATTTATAGCTAATTGTGCAATTGAAACATGACCACACTTCAAACTTCAGCCCAAAGAAAAATCTCTCATATTAGTGTATGTCTTGGTCAGTTTCTAGAACATCTATCATATTGGTGTATGGAAAATGCCGAACACAACCGGGATTGTTGCAATTTCAGCCATTCACTACTTTTATCAGGTCACACCCCAAATCAGAATGACATTTGCTGTATAAATTCGCTTAGATATGATAAATCCGTCCACATAAACTCGTTTTAGGCCGTTATCAATTGGTGGCTAAGTTGGAAAATGAGGACAGTGATCGTTTTTGGAGAATTAAGGATGTTTGTCGAGATACAAGAAATTTCTTGCAACAATATCGGTTATCTTGTTAATATGTGCGAAGATTAGGTAATGACGTGGGTCACAGTATAGCAAGTGCAACAAAAAGCTATAAACATTGTTACGTATTTTTCATCTCCAATTGTCAAATATTTTAGTCCATGATTGTCCTCCTAGTGGTTAATGTTTGTCATGTTTCTTTACTTAGGTATGAGACAAAATAATAATATTAATAACAACACCAACAATAATAATAAAATTGGTGGCTATGCTAGAAGCCATGGTATGAACGTCACTATTTGACTAATGATGCTTATTACCTTTCAAAATAATTACAATTAATATTAAGGTATCTGTAATCTGTTTCCCCATTGCCAAGGATAGCTAATAGTACACCACAATCTAGTACTAATTGAGTGCTTATTAATAACTATAAAAGGGACGAAATGAGAAAACTTATTTAATGTTCACAAAAGTTTCAAATTTGAAAAGTGCAACGATTCACATAATTGTAATTCTATATAGAAATCATATAAACACCTAGAAATGTATATATGCATAATTTTAATAAATAATCTTAAGTATGTGAATCAATTTTTTATTTCATCTAACATCTCAATCTAATTAAAGATAGTGTTTATCTGATGGAGAAAAATTGTAATCAAATGGATCTTTGGGCCCACGCCGATACCTCGTGCTATAATTGCTGCAAAACCATCCGAGTGCATGTTAGACTAAAAATTAATGCTCAAATTGAAATTTAAAAAATGCATATTTTTTATATCCACAAATAATAACACAATTAAGTCTTTCTAAAAAATTTTAAATTATAATAATTTAATTTATTATCTAATAAAAAAATTATTCTCATTTTATTTTGAAAAATATAAATTTGACCCTTTTATTAAATTTAACTATTAAATTATTACATTTTAAATTTAAAAAAAAATTGCACTTTCGTAATTATTAAGTGGAAATATTAAATTTTGATTACTTTTCTTCGCGACGAAGCCAGTTGTAATTCTTTCTACGGAAGACTCTCGAGTCAATGCTAATCGGACCCACTAACTACATGCCACGTGTCGATGAAGTTGCCATCTCGCTACGAGTGAGTTTTGCCTCAAGTTCGACGCAGTTGCGCTGCTCTTCGGGAACACGCAATCTCTCTCTCTCTCTCTCTCTCTCACTATATATATCTATATCTATCGCTGATCGCGACTTATTTTTCTTATTCTTCTTCCTAGGGTTTCGACGAGTTTAGTAAAAGACATATCATCGGCGAGTGAGTAACCTTGACTCTGATCATTTTCACAATTTTTCTGAACAATCATTTATTAATCGTCTTGTTCAATTTCAATATTAGGGTTTTTATTCTCAATCATTTTACTCTGCGATCTTTGTTTCATTTCTGTTATGATGATGAAATCTCTCTTTTTATTGTTAACAATCAATTATTCACGTGTGCATACATATGTATACACACATACGCGTATATTTATATATTTGTTTATTGTATTAGATCATAGAATAAACCATTTTTTTTTATCTTCTTCATCTTGACTTGAATGGGTCTTTAGCAGTGTCAACCCTATTAACGTGTGTATTCATTAAATTATTTTTTGTTTAAATTTTGGTAAAAGTCATACATTTTTTGTAATTTCGTCTTTATTGTAATTTTTTAAATTATTTAATACAATAATGCATCTTAATTTCTTTGGTTTTTCTATAGATAAACTTTTTAGGTATTTTTTCTTTACAATCTCTGTTTTTCAGTGGAAAAATTTAGAACTTCGAAAAATAAGTATTTAAATATTTTCCAAGAAAAAGATAATTTTTGAATGGTACATTTTTCTTTAAAGAAAAATGATATATTTTTGAAATCCCTAAAATTGTGGAATATCTGTTTCATATCATCCATAAAACCCTGGAAAAAAATATGGCCACAATTATTGGATTTATAGTCGCTGTATAGAAAACCACTTCCATTTTAAACTTAAACTCGAAGTCTCTCTCTCTCTCTCTCTCTCTCTCTCTCTCTGCCTCTCCCTCTCCCTCTCCCTCTCTCTCTTCCCCTCTCTGCGTAGGCCCAATTTCTTTTATTGTTAATGATTTACATACGCATTATATTATACACTATGCATGTAACTCGTGCTTGATGATTACATAATTTATCAGAAATAAGAAATAGTTTTTTGAATACATTATATTAAAGTTAAATTTTTTCATTTGTATAATTTACCAGTGGCAGTCCCAGGGGAGGAAGTGGAGGGGTGCTGCAGCCCCGACATCACAAATTTTTGCAAATTATTTATATAAATTTCAAAAAAAATTTAATACTCACTGCCCAGCCCCCTTAGTGAAATTCTGGGTCCATCATTGTTTGCAACCTCATTTGTGTTCGAGGAAGAATTATTGAGTTTGATTTTTTTATGAGATATGTCACTGTAAATTATTTTGTTTGTTAATTTAATGTGATTGATTGTTTTGTTATTTTAATTATGGAGGTCTGATATTGCAATCCTTGGATGATAAAAAAGAAGCCTTTTTGGGGAAAATTTCATATTGTTAAACTAAGTGCTAACATCTAATGTAAATGCTTGAACTTTTATGTTGAGTTGAATTATATTATTTGTTATATTCAATAAATATTATTTTAGAAAATTTTAGGGGGGGAATTTTTTTTTTTTTTGAGATTCTTATTTTGGGGAGGTGCATATTATTTGATGATGATATAGTTTTGGTTGATGAGACTAGAGCGGATATAAACGATAAATTGGAATTGTAGATACATACTTTAGAATGTTACGGTTTTGAGCTAAGTAAGTCAAAAACTGAATATATGGAATGTTGTTTCAGTGGACGACGGATAGAGGTCCAATTGTGGTTAATTTAACTGG
>MKEJ01021212.1:0-11048 GCA_001753735.1 Embelia ribes | reverse complement strand
GAAAATATGCTCTGTACTTTGTCTGGGGACCCAAAATGGGTTGTTCAGAGGGTGTCTGAACCTGGACAAGCCTCTGGACACCCTGCGGACACATGGTATCCAACTTAGCCAATTTTCAACTTTTGCTTCAAATGCACCAACTCTGTGCATATTTCTCCCGGGGGCCGCCTGGGAACTTTGAGGGTCCGAACAAGCATACAAACAGACAAATATTCTATTTGTCTAAGTGCCTCGAGATGCCACACTTTGAGTGCGTTCACATTGTGATTTTTGTCATTTTTGAAATGCGTAATAAACTGATACAAGCTTAACAAAAATTTTAGTAACATAATAATACAAGAAATGTATAATTTTCATAATTTTGTTATTATCAAAAAAATAAAATGTTTTACTTTTAAACCTTGGGGCAACATAGATATTATTGATCATGCTTCAGAGCGTTAATGGTGGTAGAATAGCAATTGGTGATGTAGAATGTAGTTTGGAGTTAAGGTTGTTTGGTTTAATGCCTTAAAAAAATTTCAGTTTTTCAAATTGTCAAGTTGCAAGGGTTACTGTTTGAACGGTATATTACTGTCATACGAACAACATCACAGTTCGAATAGTATCTTTCTGCCAATCGAACAGTTATATTTCGTAGGGACCACTTACTTTTGACCATATATCAGTCAACAAGGTGTATGCATGTATTATTTTCTGCACCTTCCAGCTAAGGTTGTGAAAGAGAGCGTGAGGTGATAAAAGTGGTTTTCGAGTTTGGGTTTGATTTCATCAATCTCGGGCTATCATACGTGGAAAATATTTACATATTTGGAGTCACTATTGCGATGGCTACCTATTGACTTAAGTTTTACCTTTTTGTTTTTTCATTTACGATTTCTCGATTTCCGTATTGAGTTCATATGTTAAAATAAAATTCCAAAACTCTTCTTTATACCACGTATATACTTTTTGTGTATAGGTGCATATGGGTTTGAAAGGTGTAGCTAGATCAACTCGGTTGGTCAAGTGAGGGGTGATTTGGGGAAAAGTGTATACAAGGCTTCGGTAGCGTGATTTACGGCTATAAAAGTATGTGTAGATTACAAAATAATAACAATATAAGCTTGAAATTGTGTGTGTACTCGACATGTATATCATGTCTTGGTTTGTGTGTTTGGTTTTGAGATTGAAATGTTATTTTCTTCTATTATTACTTTAAATGTGAAGTATAGAAGGGTGTGTGGGTGTGGCATACATCCCATGTTCAAAGGTGTGGAATTTCATTATGTGTGTGTGTGGTTTGTGTAGAATTAATGGTGTGAATGTAAAAACGTGGGTGTGAATTTGTAAATAAAGGTGTGGTAATAGTGGCGTGAGTTTGAGTCTTTCTATTTATTTTTGGGACAATATAACAACTTTAACTAATTAAAAATCAGTGATTTTATAAGCGATCTGACAGCTCTGAGTCTGGCCTATAATTCATGGTACCTTGCGAGTTCTTGTATTGTTTACAGGAGCAGGCGTAGTATAATTTGCTATAAAACTGGTGAAGATATCCCAATTACATCTTGAGTCGTGGTGGTGGTGTGTGTGTGTAGTCGTAGTATTGGGTGTGAGTTTGCATTGCATACTCATTCCATTCATGATGCATCATTGAGGCATATTTACTTTATTTCATATAGTTAGTGGATGTATGTGGTTTATATACACTTCATAGTACTACTTAGCCTCTTACTAATCATGTTATTTGGTAATTAAACTCGTAAATCTTTTTGCAGATTTTTCTTGCTTAATTTGTAATGTAGGTGCGGAAGTGAGCAAGGGACACTCTTGAAGTGCTCGGATGTTACGATAGATGTACTTTTAGAGTTATATTTTGACGTAGCCATAATCGATCATGTTTATGTTGAATTTGGGCTTTAGACAGATATGCATATGTATATAATTTTTGGGACAACACTATCTTATGAGTTGATGCAAATGTTTGTTTATGGCTAGTGTTGTATATATTTTAAAGTGTTGTATATGAGTTTTGAAAATTGGGAATCGTGGCATTGTGGAAGTAGTGGTATTTTTCCTTATTTCTTTTCCTTTCTTTCTATTTTATTTTCTTTCTTTTAAATCTCATGTCCCTAGGTTTGAGAAAATTCAGGGCGTGACATAAACTCATAAGATTGCATACTCTTTCTTTGGTTAAAACAACTCAATTTCACATTCATCAATTCTCAATTTAACACTTTACATGTTATACACATTATGCTCAAACTTATGTTCATATCACAATCACCCAACTCAACCACATTAATATCGCACATAAGCACATAATAATCAATCATGCACAAAATACATAATAACTAGTGGTTCTAACCACAAAATAGCAAAACCTAACTGTACTTATTATTATGCGCATGAAAACTTCTCAAAAGATTTGGGTTGGAGCCGTATCAATCACCACTTTGAAATACTCCGCCTATTTCATGATCACCTACGGTTAATCAATAAAAAAAACCAACCACTTATACAGGAAAACATGTATATTTTACTCTCAATTAACTAATTAAGCCTCATTATATTGATCTACACAACTAGGGTTTGTTAGGAATTAAAGAGACACGGAATGTATTCTTGAGAAATTTACCTCAACGCGACAAGAATGAAGAGTAGAATTTTATTCTGCATTTGGATCGCCAAATGGAATGATCAATCACCAAGAATTGATATTTCTTGGCTCAAGACTCCTCCCCCTCTCTCTTTTTCGCCCATTGGTTCGAGATTATATGTTATAACTTATGTTTATTTCGTCCTACGCATGAAAATATAACATTCATAATTATAACAGTTCAATCCATCTAACTATAGGGTTGATCGATCGAACCTCTTAAATTAGATTTTTCACTTTCCAATTGATATTCGATCCATCCAATTCCCAAAAATGCGACCTGGTGCAAAAAAACAATATTTTCACTTTATTCCAACTTGAATTATCTTTTGGTCAAAAACACATAAGTTGTAGATAATTGAAATAGCTTTCCACCGGTATATTATAGGCCTTAATCGAATTTACAGTTTAGGAATTATACCTAAAATACCAAACCAATGTTTGTAAATTGTTATTCGAAAAAGTTACTTCACATTATTTTAAATTTTAAACTCACGAAACATCTTCTCAACACTCGTTACATCGTTAAATATATCATTTTATGTTTATAAACCTTAAAATTTTAAATGGGACCTTTTAACATGTAACACTAGTCTCACCAGATACTTCGTCTTGTCCCCCAAACGTCGCAATTTTTAAGATTTTGTCACTAACTCCTTTTACGAAATGAGTATTTGAAACCATTAAATGCACTTCCAACACTGGCATGGTATCATCTTTATTATCTCTTCAAAACTTTGGAGCCAAATTGAGAAAAATCAAGTTTTCGACGCATGCAAGCCATAAATTTCAACTTTCCGACTAAATCACTCGACTGATAGGATATATTAGTTTACTGATTTCCCCTATTTCAGAACTGAAATCCAACTTTTAAGGCTTGAAAATAAATATCTCACCTTTATTTCATCCTTAACTCCAACATCCATTCAGGCCAAGTCTTCTTAGTTTTGTGACTCCATCTTTTAAGCTTTCACATCAAAACTCCTTAGCTTGTACTGAGAGATGATAATTTGCCCTTTATTCGAGTTGCATGTGGCTTTTACTTAAAATTTTCAAAAGGGCAGAAGTACAACCTTCTCATAGATGGTGCAAAAGTTGATATTCAAACTCGTAGAGATGGACTATGGCTCATTGGCATGGAGTTTCAAGCCAAAATGTGACATTTATATGTAAGATCCTCTTTCCCTCTCTCTATATTGCTTAAGGAGACAAAAGAATGTTTGAGGGTATGTAGAAGAATGTTTTCTAAGGTCTCTGTATGTATCTATACATGTTTTGTTTAATTAGTTTAGCAGTTGACACGTGTCTCAACACTTGGCAAGTTTGTTGTCTATCTGCGTATTAGTCGACTTATTTGCTAAATCAGTTGACTTATCGATAGTCGACTGATACACCAATATATCGACTGATTTGTCCCATTCTCTTGAGGGAAGATTATTTTGGGATGTTACAGTTATATATAGTTTTCTAGTTGTTAAAATTTACTTCTCGCTGTCGTTATCCCAAACTTACTACCAATATTATCATAATAAAAAATAAAATTAATTAAAAAAATAGCAAAATTATTACAATCGGTAAAAACTTTTGATTGGGGTTAATACACTAACAGTCCACGAAGTTACATCACAAATTCTATATGGTCCTTATAGTTAAAATTGAAAATTGGATTAGTCCCAAGATTTGAATAAGTGACATATAGTTATTTACTGTCGACACAAAGTCATTTTAAATGCTTAAGTTCTTATGAAATTACCTGTATGTTATTTGCTGAGTGATAATATTGTTTTTTTGTGATAATATATGTTAATTACATTTCCAATTTTGAGCACTGTAGGTTTTTAATTTTAAGAAAAAATTATAGAATAGACCAAATTCATCACTTTCTTAAATATTGGGGAACAAATTGCCACTTTGCAAAACTTGGAGACTATCACGTTGAAATTGAAAAAACAAAGATCAGATAGAATCTGTTGAAACTATCAGGAACAACAGTTATATATCATACTCTTAATTGCTGGGTAGTGTGTTAGTAAGTAAGGTAGGGATGAGTTTATTATGATTTTTTGGTTCAAAAATACGTTCCAAATATTCGGCATAATATCTAAATTGAAAATAGAAAATTTTAAATAATATATTATTCTTATTTTCAAATATTTTTTCTAAATTTTAAAATGGGAAAAACAGACAAAATGATCATACGTATATTAAAATGAATGTATCAAAAAAAAAAAAAATGCATATTATCATTAGGTTTCACATCTATTCGTAAAACAGAAGTAGTTTTCAACTATATGTAGGTACGGATAAATAGAAAAAAATTTGCAAATTTAAGTAAATAGGTATGTTTGTCAAATGCCGACAAGATAGAATAAGTCTACTGAGAGGGAATTTCAGCGTCAAAATTGCAATATCATTTGCAATCTAACGTCCTATCGGCAACACCAACTCCTTAGGCGAAATTTATACTCATTTGGACATCTAAATTTGTTGCCTAAATTCAAAATCATTAAAATACTCAAGTTTGAGAATTATGTAGAAACCAAATTTGCTAGTCTTTGTTACAATTAACTGAAAGAAGTAATGAACTCTAAATTTGGTACATACTGACGTATATGATCTAAACTATGCGAAACTTAATGTGTCGAAAGGTATTTTACATTCTTCATTGGTAATCATTTATTACAATATATAAGTTGAAAATAAACTCAATAGAAAATGAAGAAGTTGGAAAGCCATAGAGGAGGACCAGAGGGTGAGTATGAGTAATTTTTTTCTCCCTTTGCTAGACTAGCACGACCCGCCTAACTAAGCAGGCCCACGGGTTAGTGGACACACACCTTGGCCGGACAAACCCGAGGGCAATAGGGTTGGTTCGGACTGTGACATTCCGTTTTGATAGCCATGATAATTGTTAAATTTTCTTTACAACACGTAGAAATATGCCTATAATACTTGATGTGATGTCAGTGATGATGTAATTACAAAACCTTTGCAGGGCAAATCATAATAAAAATTCATTATTCACTACATTTACTACGATTCAAATTATATTGACCAGGTTGGATTTTTTTTTTTTAAATAAATAAATGACAATGAATGATTTCAACTTATAAAGAGAAACAATCTAACAGTAATTTAATAAGCAGTTCAACATCATCGCTTTTGAGATTCCATAAATTTCATTAATCTATCATACAAATACGAGTAAAATTTACCAACAACCATGGTGAACTCCTCAAAATAGTTCTTTCTTACATAATATATGTCAATCATTGCACTTAACAATTACAACATATACACATAAGTCATCAATATAAGAATGCAAGTTGGTTGGAAATTAAATTCATATTTCAGAGAGATGTACAAATTTTGTCTTGAAGGAAAGGCTTGAAACATTAATTACAGTTATAACAACAATTATTAAGCCGTGAATTTTTCAGCAAATTTCATTTATTGGATTAGTAGTCTATAAATCCTCAATTAAATCCTTATTCATAAAAAAATTAAGCTTTGAGGTGGGCTACTGTGAGATGATTCCAAAAACATATATCATCAAGAATCATCATGGGAGAAAAGGGTCCATGTAACCATTGTGGAATTGTATGTAAGTATTTCAATCCATGTTCATACTAGCTTTCTATTACACATTTGATTTATAGCTCGTACATGATTCTCGATCACTAAAAAATGATATGTTTATTGTCCGACTGAATAAGCGATCGCATGAATATTAAAACTTACTCAAATACAAGATGTACCAAATGTTTTTGTTGTCATAAAAAATTTACGGGTGTATATTGAATTAAAAAAAAAAAAAAAAGAGTGCTTTTCAAGTATCTTTCCACCCACGATTAATTTCAAAATTACTAATTCATAACTCCAAATGTAGAATTTGACTAAAATTGCTGAAACATAATGAGACTAAATTACGCTTTACCCTCCTCATTTATCATTCGGTTTCAATTGACCCTCCTCATTTACATTATGTTTTGCTTAGCTCCCTTTTTTTTATATTAATTCCCAAACTACACTTTAATTTCAAATTTGCTAAAGAAAGATTTAGTTTTTTTTAATAAATACCCTTTATATCCATACTCATTTCCATTGTTCTTCTTCTTTAGACTAGTAGGTGGTTATAACTAATTGTATTCTTACTATGTATCCTGTAACGCCCCGAAATTCTACATAATCCCGAGCTTGTCACCAACTATAATCCACGTCAGACAATGCACAAAATACTAAAATAACCAAGTCCATGAAAGAATTTATTGAAAACTAATAACCAAATCAAATAATCCTTCAGCCATATTATCATGTTCTTGGCCTTACATCTTTATTTCAAATGGCCAAAATAACATAAACATGGGCCAATAACCTATAATTATCCAAAGAGTAAATAATGATAACACAAAATACCATAAAAGACTGCAATCCTCGAGTAAGATTTCACCTTAACCTAATTCTGATTTCCTTGCCCTCTGACACCTAGTTCTTTTTGGCGTTTTATAGGAGAAAAGTAGTAAACAAATCTACTCAAATAAGTACGAGTTAGAAAAGAATTCAATTATGCTAAAACAACGAAATCAATAATAAATGATATGAAAGAAGTTAATTGCATGGGTAAACATGCCTTCTACCATCTCAGCCAAATATACATCCATTAATACACATAACAACTGCACAACCAACAGGATAATATGGGATAACTGTCCTCCCACTCGGAATACCTGTCCTTCTGAGACTTTACGTGTAAAGGTTTTATGGATAATCCTCCCTATGCTAAGCTCCCTTATTGGAACCAGATCAAGGATAGTAATAACCGTTGTAGTTAACATATACACCCAGACAATTAGCACCTACGACAACCATGGAGTGAATTTACTCCCATGGCCTACCATAGTTCGTTGAGTCCCAAAATAAACGCATCCCGAATGTCTAATCCAATGACTCACTCTAGCAGTCAATTGAGCCTTGGTATAAGTGTGCTCCAAAGGCCTAAGTAAACTACAACCACAATGAAACCCTAGACTAATATTCCTAAGGCCTACACCATATTATGTCACATCAAGACAAGAACAATTCATTAACAACATCAACTTCCTTTAGGCCTTAAAATAACTTTTAAAGAATGTTAACTGTATATAATAGTTCGGTGTTTTGGCCAAAATTTTTAACCTAAATGTCCAATAAAAGCCTATAATATATGGTTAGAAAGGTAATTTGATTGTCTATAACTTGTGTGTTTTGAGCAAAAACTAATTTGAAGTAAAAAAATGGTCAAAACATGTTCGATAAAAAGCACTAGGTTATTTGGGTGGGGATTGTCGATAGTCTACCCCCAGATTGTTTGGTATTCGTCCTGGGTGGGGACTGTCTACAATCTCCTATTGGGGTATAGATAGTCAGCCCCTGATTCTATATTTAGTCTATAAAACTCCATTCTAAAACCAAACAAATTCAACTCAACAACTCAATCATGTTAGGTCACATAAAACTCAATAAACTCAGCACTTAGATTTCAATATAATTGAATTCAAAATCCATTACACACTTTTTCAAAGCCAAAAAGCTCCCTCAGAACTCGGATGAGAAAGCCCTAAATATTACCACCCAAAAACCTACCTCAACCACAAATCCTATATGAGATTTATTATGAATCTCGTTAAAGATTGATAAATTGAGTCCTAATCAATCGTTAAGTTCATCGTGATTGATTAGGGCTCAAAGACACGAATGAATATGAAGAGGTTTGAGAAAAATTATTACCTCACAATGGGGACAACGATTAGAGGAGTACGAATCCACATCTAGATTGCCAATTTGAGTGATTCGTCCCTCGGATCCAATGGAATTTGTTCCTCACCCTCTTCCCCTTCTTTCTCTCTTTTTCTTTCTATAAACAAATGTGGAATAGAACGTAAGAGTTGGGAGATGAATAATTAAGTTTCAGTCTCACTTCTATAATATTACAAAAGTGGTCCCTGTATTTTACTAGGTCTTATAACTCTTCCCCAAAAAATAAATATCGTCCTTGAAGTTTAAACTATACCTGAAAATAGTTCTGGAAACTTAGTCCACATTTCCTCCCTCGTGTTCCCAAGTTTCCTCCTTAACTCCATGGCATTTCCAAAGCATTCATACAAGAGGTATCACTTTTCCTCGTTAGGTCTAACTCAATGACTCAGTATAGTAGCCAATCGAACCTAGTATGAGTGTGCTCTAAAGGCCTAAGCTAACTATAGTCACAATGAACCCTAGACTAGCATTTTCAAGGCCTACAACATATCATATCAAATCCAAACATAGATACTCATCTCTACAATTTATTAGTCTCCGAGGTTTATATTTTTGTACGTTACCAACATATCTTAGCATTCATTTCCGTGGCTAATTAAATGTACACACATGTTCCTCTTTACTTGTTCGAAATAACTGAAGTTATAAAGTAACAACAAAATAGTTATGCAGTTTATGTCGTTTGAATGACATACCCCATACTGTTGAGGTTCCTTCAATGTGCGAATATTGTCCCAGCTCTTAACATTTGAATAGAACCTCCACTACCGTTCGAATAGAACTTATAGGTCACATCAGTTCCAGTAATGGGTGAAACAAGGCTTAGAAAATCATCCAACCATCCTACCTTGTTCATAGTCAAAAAACAAATTCAACACAATTATTCTAATAGATTAGGATTCAATTTATGTTACATACCTTATTAGATTTGAAGAATCTTTCTTAGAAAGCTCAGAGGTAAAACCCTAACGTCACCACCTGAAAACATGATACGAACCTTCACAACGACGAGACGAGTTTGAATCCGTCCCTAGATAGTCGATCGGATTCATTCTCCTATGCGATTGGTTGGGTTTTGTGTTGATATTTCTAGTTCTCCCCCTGTGTATAGAAACACTATAATGTAATGAGAAAATGTAAGGGCTGGGAGAGAGACAATTAGTTTTCAATTCATCTTTTGGTTTATTACACCTTTAATTCTCATAGTTTACAGGACTTACACCACCTTTGGAAAATATTCTAGTCAATCCAAAAATACCATAACAATATTGTGCATAAATTTTGCACCACTATGTTATCCCCTTGTTTTCCTAGTTCTTTTAGCTTCCGCCACCTATTAATCAAGATAAACATGATGACTTAAACTTGCATCAGAGTTCAATCACTTCCAACCTTGATGAGAAGACCTCGAGTTACTTCCAGACAAGCCAACTTGATAATTGCATAACTTTCATTGCATCTTCTTCAATAACATTTTTAGCATCTTCCATCTCCTTCCTAACAATAACTGGTTGACTACCGACAAAACCATCATCCTCGTTGCCATTCACGACTGAACATGGATGCATTTCTATTATGTGCACGAGGACTCGCGCAACCATCACACTTGGAGAAAGCTAAAGCTTTCACCTTCTCCACATACCCATATAGCCCTTCCATAGCTCCATCTACTATGCCACTAGCTTGCAATTTATTGATGATACTCCTAACCCTTAAAGAGCAAAGGACCATCATCCCTTTCTTTAATTCTATTAAAGCTCCACCTTGGGCCTTGAAAGAATACCCTTGAACATCGCTACAACATGAAGAAATAAGTTTTTTTTTAAGCTCGGAACATGCCTCACCTCCCTTATTACTTTAGTGTTACCATATGTCTTGGTCCTTTCCATTTCAACAATCCTAACATCAAGCCTGTTGCACAATTTGAGCCAATGCCCCAACCGAGAGGACTAGAATGTAAGGCGATACAAATAACTTGACATTTTTAGTTGTTATAAAAATGAGAATTTTAAATTATTGTTATATAACTCAGTCATACAAATCTACATTATTGAAATTCTTATAAGATAATTACCATACAAATACATTTTATAAAATAAATTTGAAACATTTCCTGAATTTATTTTTAATGCTAAAAAAATTTAACATCTTTTACACAGCCACTCCCATATGGAGAAAAGGACCAGAGCACAAACCGATTTTATGTAATGCTTGTGGAACAAAGTGGAGGGTACGAGGTGGCCTGGACGATTACATTCCCAAGCATGGCTTTGCTGAAGGCTACGGCATTGAGGTTAGGCACAAAGACAAGCCACCTTACCCAGTTCAAGACCATGAACCAAAAAGCCTAGATCACATATCAAAGGCACAAAAGTTGTCAAATGAATTAAAGGGAGATACAAGTGGTGGATCCTATTCGAATAAGTGCACCAAGTTTGAAAGTGAAACTGACAAAGAAAATTCAGGTTATAAATGCTTCTATTCCTTTAGTGAATACATATATTGCAATAATTCTGTGATCTACGTGGTTACATCAATTTCAAACAAAAAGGACTCATAACGAAATAGGGTAATATAAGTACACAATTTATAGAGGTTTTTTTTTTTTTTT
>MKEJ01021200.1:0-23467 GCA_001753735.1 Embelia ribes | reverse complement strand
AAATAGCTAAATATTTCACCATGGAATAGTTATTTTCAAAACATGTTTTTATGGATATTTTATAATAAATATTTCATAAATAATTAGTATATGAGCACACGTTATATGTAACCACTTTAAGGTTACAATTAGGTTCAAGAAGAAAATTATCCCAGCACGTATAGTCATGAATTTGGGACTACTTGAAATCACATAAGCTAATTTAGTTTCAAATTTCAATCATGTTAAGCAAATGATTAAAAATAAAAATAAATACGCGTAGTTGTTGGGCAAATTCTTCTTTGAACAATTAAAGGATGTACAGATGGCAGAAAAAAATTAAAACCAATTTACAATTATAAGATGGCGTAAATAATTTAATTATCTCTCTTATTCGTGGTTGCAAAATTAGAAGAATTAATATTACAATGTAGTTGAATAATAAAAATATCTCATAGCTTCTTATTTATAACTTAACTTATATAATAGACAGTGAATATGATAAATTGTCGTCGATGGAGAGTAAATATTTCAAATTAATTGGACTATAAGAATTTTATAACATAAACGTCTTATCGGTACAATTACTAAAATATGAAGATTTTCATTAGGCTATAAACAGTCTACATATATGAATGAGGTATAAAAAAACTATTTATAGAGAGAACCACCTTTGGCAGTCTAAGAAATTTATTTGGTAGAAGTTAAAATACAAAAACATAGCCATTTTTTAAGGGAGCTGAGTGACACTCATTTTGAAAAATTAATGATAAAAAAATGTATAAATTAAACACAGTACATCATGACATAGAATTTAACCAATTTTGCACATGAAGGAGACAAAAAATACGGATAGGCTACTCGCTAATATATAAATAAAGGTTCAAATGATCAAACTCATAATGTTATAAGTACAAATGATTTCTAACTTCCTGAAAAATTTGTACAACTATGAGCTGGCTTAAGATGTAATTAATCAAGCTTAACCAACCAATCCGAAACAATTATTGTTCTAACGATGCAACCAACCATAGTTTTGATTTATAATTGAACAGTTTCAAAATCAAGTACAAAGTACAAACTTTTCATGTATGTAATCTGGTCAAAAGTCACACAGAAAAAGAAACGTAGTTTAAAGAATTGTTAACATTTTGCTGCATAGTTTCACCCCTTAGGGATCGGATCTGTCAACTGTTGAGTAATATGATAAGAAAATTATGTAATGATTTACATAGTTCTGTTGCAACTAAACCAAAAGTTTTGTAGGTAAGGGACCAATTTTATACCAAAATTGCTGAACCGTTCTGTTTGTGTAAAAAAATGTTAATAGTATTTTCCATCAACTTATTGGAAATGAACGTAAAAGCCCTTCGACTTCAACCATATCATTATTTCTAACTTTTGTGTTAACTCCTTCGTTAACCCTGATGTTAACAAGAAATGTCGCGCATACAGGTCGATGGTCCGAAAATCGAGACTCTCTACGTCCATAATATAGTTGTTGAATGTCATGTCCATACCATAGTATTCTGTCACACCTGCATATACATACGTATATTTGGATGAATCAAATATAATTTGCAGATGCATAAGTGTTTGGTTCTGGAAAGAATCAAATATAATTTGCAGATGCATAAGTGTTGGGTTCTGGAAAGAATCAAATATATGCAGGATTATAGAGGTATATATATAATTTTTCATCTTTGCGAGATTAATAAACCTAGATATCAAGGATTATGTTCTAAATAAATGTAAAGACATACCATAGTATTCTCAAATCTGTCATACAATAGGTTATATTTTTGTAAAGACTTGCGTACATATATGGATATGGGTTACTTCTGATATATTTATTCATCTTTTTACCCTTTTATTGTTAAACGAAGATTTTTTTAAAAATAAGTATCTAGACATACCACGCCGGGGTTCTTCTTTTGCTCTTGGATTTTACAGTTTCTCCATAAAACGTATCGGAATTTTGGTAATATTTATATGTAGGTGGAAAGTAGATCTTTCCTTCTTTCCATCCTTTGAATGCTCGCCCTGCTTTTCTTTCAATCTTGAGCTAAAAAAAAAAAAACGCAGAGGTAATCAAACTAATTGCTGTTTAAAACAAGACAAAAAACAGGAATATATATATATAAGGAAAAGAAGTATCAACTAAACATGAACACGTGAAAACCGAAACCGTAACAAAAGTGTCTTATCTTCAATCTATATGCTAAAAATGTTTTGGCTGAAATCCCCTGAAAACTTGACTATCTCAATTTCTCATCTCCTTCAAGAAATTGATCTTTTTAAACATTAAAAAGAAAAACTCAGAACTTTGTGTTGCTAGACTACCTGATCCTTGTCAAGAAGTGCATCCCAGTTGTCTTCCTGAAGAAGTTTTCTGGTTTCACTGTAACTCAAAGCGATACGGTAATTTAAATCCCCAAACCAAATTACTCGGCTGCAACAATTGCATTCAAAATGGATTTTAGATAATATATATACACATACCTACAGACTATTTCGATATTAAAAGAGGGGGGAGAGATGCTCACTCATGTTCTAAAATCTTATCGGGAACTCTACTGTTAGCTGTTCTGCATATTTTGGGGAATTGAGTGTTTTTAAGGATTTCAATAACATCCGAGTTTCTTCTGATCTCATCACCTTCTTTTTCTCCCGAAGCCAAATGACTACATATAAAGCAAAAGTTTGTTTGGTGGAGTCTCATACTCACCGATATACACCCCTGCAATAACAAAAAATTGTATTGTCAGACTAAAACTATTTTAAAATTCTACTGCTTCGAAGCTATTTCAAACTGTCTGAAGAAATCATGAACCCAGCACTTTTTCTCTTTCGTGAAATAAATCTAGTTTCTGAATGAAAAGAACCAAATCACTTGCAGCCTTCACTTCTGTAAACTATTATATTTTGTTTTTCCTCTTCTCTTACCAATAAAAACTACATGATTAATGATAAGTTTTAATGTTGCTTCAAAATTTGATAGCTTTCTAGTTTCGGAATAAGTCGTGACAATCCTGCACATCATATTATCACAATATAAAAACTCACCTTATTTCCAAGGACACCCATGATCCCGCGACCAACGTACGAAAATCTCAAATGGCTTATGTCTTGAACTAGCTCCCTTTTTACCCAAATTGCAACAAATATACCCACCATCTGCTTACTTGCTATAAGACTATACTTCATCTTGTTAATACTCGAGGCTGTATTAATCGAGGAAAATACAAAACTATCGGGTCCCTCCTCCTCATCTGAAGAAATTTCGTTTTCATTTGCAGTTGACGGTTGGCAAAATAAACACGAATCCTTCATGGACTTCCTTTCCAATTCGAAACTGCAATTGCAACTCTTTAGCTTCCTATAGTTTTCTGCCTTGAAAATTTTACTCGCTTTTCTCAAAGAGGTCCTTGGAAAAGAAAACGACCGATAGTTGCTTGAGTTGAGCTTCTGAGCTCCTATTGAAGTAGGAATTGTTTCGAAACTAGAAACTGTTTTGTCGAAGCTATAATCATTCTGGGAGCGATTCAAGGATTTGCTTATCAAGAATAACCATTTTGCTGCCGGCCCATTGTCTTCCATGACTAACACATTCCCAGCATTTAATGGGACAATTTCCTGAAAACTGATGAGAGAAAATTATAAATGGGGTTACATATTTGGGTGATACAAAAGAATGACACATTTTTTGAACCTATATTAATTGATGTTATAAATTCTTTTTGTTTATGATTGAGAATTAGAAAATGAAAATAGAGGAAATACATACCCTAAAACGTATATATCCGAAGGATCATGGACCTGAAGTAAATCATCGAGGTTTAGATCATCGGTGGGAGATTTTCCGCCAACATTCCATGTTGTAACATGAACCCTGCAACAAGAAAAGAAGAAAAAATTAAAGAAAGTAGACAAGTTGAATAAACAAAAAAATAATAAAGAAAAAGGAAGACAAAAGAAAAGGATTATCTGTGTACCGAAAGGTTTCAATGGATGGATTATTTGATGGGATTGATTTCTCTATCCCTGAATTGACAACAATTAACCAATTAAAGGGGAAAAGCTTTTCAAAAAGAAAATAAAATAGTATAAATTAACTACCAAAAACACAATTGACAACATAGGAAACAGTATATTTCAACCTATACATGATTGGAGAAGTTTCCTCGAAGACATCAAAGGTTCAATTTACTTGAAAATTTTAATTACTTTCAAGTTGAGCACTACTTCGCATGCCAAAATACCAAAGATAAAATAGCATTTATGGCCAATAAAATGGAATAAAGTGTAGCATTTATGCCAAAATACTCAATTATGTTTTACCAAAATAGGGGATCTTATACCATTCTTGCTTCCTTCTTAAATGGATAGGATTCTAGATATGAATATATTCTCCCTTTTAGAACATGTTGCAAATTTGGTCTATCCCTTATCCTCCCTTAATTTTCTTGTCACTTGACCATAATCATTCTTATTCAGTTGCTTTTCCCCGAAAGGAATACTTGTTTGTTTTTCTACTTATGAGGTGTGTGGTATAAGGCTGAAAAATAATACAACTATATTCTTAAGAAAAAAGTTGCAATAAGTTGGGTTTCTAGAGAAAGCATTAGTACTTTCAAGTGACCGTGATCTGTAGCATCTCATTTCGCATCTTTGAAGATAATCCCATGTGCAAATATGGCTACTTGTGATGGCGAACCATATGTTTGTATCACTATTCATGGGTGTGTCAAACAAGATTGGAAAAAGTTATAAAGTCAGATTCTTAGGGAAAGTTGCAAAAGTATGCTTGCTAGAGAAAGCATTAGTACTTTCAAGTGACCGTGAAAGAAGAACGAGAGAATATATCTCTGGCACCTTATTTCATGTCCTAGAAGATAGTTTCCCGTGCACACATACACGTGTATTAGTCTACAATGTATATTGGTGCGGGGGATCTCACTATGTGCTAGCATGTGCTTGTATAGAAAGTGCTCACCAGAAGTATCGCTTGATTCCTTGTTCATTTTTCTTCAGTTGCGCTCCCCCATATTGACAATCTTTACTTTCAAGACTGTAACCCGATGAGAAACTAGAGAAAGTAACACTAAAGTCAATAAAATTGCTCGATCCCCACAATAAAATCAATTAAATAATCTGCATATTAGGCCATAGATTGATTATACTGCTCCATTTTTGGCGACAATTGTATTTCTAATTTTGCTTCAAATCCAACTGCTTCATCTTTCAGCAGCTTCAATTATTAGTCAGTAAATATCTTTCGGATCGATTTTCATAGGGTTTTCAAATCAGATTGAAAAACTTGATCATAAAAAGAAAAGAAACATACAGGAAGAAGTGATAGTAAAACCCCCAATTTATATATTTACCTATATTAAAGGGGATAAAGAGGCAGATAAAGTTGGGAAATAAATGAAATTTGGAAATTGCAAAATGGTAGTAAACCAAAAAAGGGGGCGGGGGAAATCACAGGGGCATCTTAGATTTCCAAAAAAAAAAAAAAAGAAAAAATGAAAAATAAAAAGTGTAAATCCCTAAAGCTAACTACTTACTTTTAAAATTTCCAAAAAAAATTGCTTGTCTGGCCAATTTCATAAATGCACTTTCGACGGTGTAAACGATATCATTCCCCTAAAACACATTATAGGAACAACAAGGGGGGAAAAAACTCACATTATTCAATTCTGCAATCTTGTAACTAATATTAGAAATCGGAATTTAATCACAAAAGAAATAGCGTCTAACACTGCACATGATTTAGATTAATCAAATGACTAAAGGCACCATAATCCGAAAAAATGGAACAAGAAAGGAAGTGATAATAACAAGACCCAAAAATCAAAACAAAGTTTCCTAAATCAAATTATGAAATTAGATACCCAATTGGGCCTCACATTCATTTCACCTTTAAATCAAACGAGAAATCACATAAACCAATATCAAATTCAATATAGACAGACTCATAAATATATCATATATTCTGGTGTTAGATATCAATTGACCTGTGGTTTGGGCGTTGATCACGAGATGCAGGCGCTTCTCTCTCTCTCTCTCTCTCTCTCTCTGAAAATGAGAGAGAAATTAGAAGAAGAAAGCCACTCCTCCCCTTCGCGCGAATTCTCCTTCACAATCTCTCTCCACCACCACCAAGGAGAAGAAGAAGACGACTTTGTATTATTAAATGGGTTAGGAGATGTTTGCATGAGTTCATGAATAAAGATTTGTACTGTATATCTGTGCATGCTTTTTTTTATATTATTTTTATATTTATTATTATTTAATTTTTTTTCGAAAATTCCGCTGGCTTTTTTGATATTTTAATTAATTAATTAATTAATTATTATTATTATTATAATAAATGAAAAGGGTGTTAATTTCCGTCCCTGGAATTTGGATCTCCTCACCCTTTGACCAAGGGGCCCTCAAACCAAGGATTAATGGGCAATTACTTACATAGTCTATGAATCTATATATTTATGGGCTCCACCTCACCAAGCATTAAATCAAATTATACTGCGTTTGGTATGCAAGCCTAGGGATGGGATGGGATTTTATCCGAACCCAATGAGTCCAACTGCTCTGTTTCGGACTCGACGGTTCTACGAGGTGTACTTGCTCTACGTCTACAAGGTAATGGTACATTTTGGATCAGGAAACTAATCATGTGGATCATATTGGTGACCTTATCCATCAGTAAATAAGCTTACGAGTAGTCTCTTCCAATAACTTGTCTTAATTCACAAACTCTTGAATAAGGATCGAGTATATGTTTTACATTTTTACCATCAGACTTGCACACCCGACACACTAGGGGAAAAATGCTACACCAATTTGAGGAAAAGTAAAATAAAAAATCGGGAAATTATGATCAAAGTTAACTAGTCTCTCGGACTACAACATGCTTGTATACACAAGGCTCAAAGTGTCACAACAGATCTACCAAGAATTTCGCTAAGTACCAAGGTCCGTAACACAACCGATTTTCTGCCGACTTATATATATATATATTTATAGATGCCAATTGTCAACTTTACTCAATTTTCCTTACCATCTTTATTTTTCTCTCATTGAAAATATTTTCAAGTTTTTATAATGATAAATAGTAATCATTGCCGTCTATCCAGACAAAGCCAGTGCAAGAATGAAAGCAATATTCAACAAGAAGTATAAAACAGTACACTTTTGAAACTACAAAGTAGTTTCCATACATAAGACATAAATTAGCCATTTTTTATGTTCAGAATGATAAGTCACACTAGCATTCTCATCGAAACAACATTGTGATTAAAAGAATAAAACTATTTTGAATCGTAAAATTGTTATTATTATGCTGGAAACATCTGGATGCTGGGAATTCGCATGTGTAAACAAATACAAAAGGTTAAACGTTTTTCTTCGTTTCCTTACGTGCACGCCATGTAAAAATGCTTTAATTTGCATTCATAATTTAAAATACGTTGATTTATTGACTTCATTATATTTGTTTGTTTGTAATTGTTGCGAAAAGAATTTTCTAAATGTTCTCGTTGTCCCCTATAATACACATTTAAATTAAAGGTTTGCGATTATCAAACAAAGGCTCACAATAGAAGTGGTTCTCTACATATTTGGCGAGAAAAAACAGCGCCGAAAAAGGAATCGGAAAAGAAAAATATATGAAAATGGGAAACAAAATTTATTATAAATAATATTATGTGTAATTACAAAAACTTAAAATAAAATAGCTCAATGCTATTAAAATAGCACAAGTATTTTAGGAAGGATACTTTTTGGAAACGATTTCCTAAAGAATTGTCCGAAATGAAGAATTTTGGTGTCTAACCGAGTTTTCTCCTAACTTGGTTTTCCAATTTCCTTTGCCTATCAATTGAGAAAATTTAATTGAATGACATTTTAAAAAATTAGAAGCACAATAATCCTACAATCTCCAATATTTTGCATTGATTTCTACATTTGTTAGTTGTACGTAGCAATTAAGGATTACTTTGGTACTGCTTCTAATTTTCTGAATTCACTTCTCAAAACTGTTAAAATTTAATTACAAATAAAGAGTAGTCTTAGTTTTTGGTAAAGCAAAAATTAATTTTTTTGAGGAGTGATTCGTGTTTGGCAAAGTGATTTTTATTTTAAAAAAAAACAAAATTAAATGTACAATGGTAGTGTAATAAATAATTTTGAGATCACTCTTGCTATAGATGTTCTAGAAGTAATTCCAAACTGGATAGTATAAGTTTGTTACGATGTTTCAAAAAAAAATTATTATTAAATTTATCACAATTATATATTTTTTTCAAGTTTCAACCACAATTGGTAGTTGGCCCTTATTGGTTGACGTGGTCCCCATTCGCTCCCTTATTTTACTCTCCATTTGTTTTTATTAATTGTATATTTTCTATTGACCAAATTATACAGATGATTACTATAGTTTGGCCTAAATTTCTATTTGGTCCCTATAGTTTCAATTGAAACATTAACTTTCACCTGTTGTTGAGAGAATGATGAATTTGGTCCCTGTTTTTTAAATAGATTATAGATTCGTTATTTGTTGTAGTAATTTTTGTATTCTAAAAATCACTATCATGGTTATATTAGGAAATAGTACCACCATAAATTAGGATCACCTTTTGCCTACCATGGTGACCAAATCTGCCAATTTTTTTTAATAACTCGGGGATTATTAGTTTTACCATATAAAGCGCCAAATAGAATTTTTATTGAAATGGGATGAGGGCTATTTTTGTAACTAACCCTTTTTTATCGGACCGGGGGTGCTACCCGTGGTCTAATATGCAGTCCTTTAATTTTATATGGGATCCATATATTTATTTCCGGCTTAATTCAAATCTACCTCGGTCCTAAGTAACATTAACGTGGGGTCCTCTCCCCAGCCTAAATTAAAAACTATTCTTGAAAAAGAATAGTATTAATTAATAATTAAACTCCATCTTAGTTGACCAATTCGTCTCAAAAGAATGAGCACTATTTATTTATCTACGAGCCGAGGAAAGCCGTGCCAAATTTGTTTATTTTACGAAGGCAATAAAATTATTCATTTGCTTGCTCACACAATTTTATTTCCACTTTATCACGTATAGATTAATTCAAATGCTCGTAAATTGCGATCTATACCCTTTATATCTTCATAACTAGCTCAAAAAACTCAGGAAAAGGATACAAGGGTTCAAGATACTGAGACAAAATACATGCGTAGTATACAAATCATATCTTTGATACTGTAATTTTTAAAAAATAACAATGTACTAGCTAACATAAGAAAGAAACTTTATTAGTATTAATCTTTTCTCAATCTTATTAACAAAATCCACATTAAGATCTTAAGGTTTACTTGCATGTTCGGTGTTTGAGAAAATATTTAAATCGAACGAGACTCGAAAGGTAAGGTGCATGAGTTAATTTTTAGAAAAGTAAAAAATTATGCGGATAAAATTTCAATTGATTTTCGGAAAGGAGATACAAAATGTCAGAAAATATTACCAAAAGGAATTTAAGTAATTAGTTTCCTATCAAAGGAGCTGTTGGGCCGGGATGATCAGCAGTTCCTACCTGGCATACCTGGACCGTTTATTTTAAAATAGGCAGTTGAAATTAAATCAATTTTTTTCCAATTAAATTCTGTAGGAGAAATGTTCTTTAATTTGAACCATACATTTAAAAATAAACAAACCAGATGAGTCGAATGGGAACTGCCCATCACCCCCAACCAGTCCGCCTGTTTCTATCCATTAATTTCTATAAAATGTGGGTTTCGGGGCCTATTGTAGTTTTTCTCATATTTGATTACTATAAGTTAATTTAGTTGTGATTGTAGGTTTATTCAGATCTGACTGTAGATTTTGTACAACTAACATAACTAGAGGAAATTTTGGAACATACATTACAAAATGAAAAAACCTGTACAACTAACCCATTACTATAAGTTAATATGGTCCATTATTACTATTATCATTGTTATTATACTACAATTATTACCACAGAAGAAGATGGTTTGTTTGACTGCTTTTAATCGCAAATTTATTTATTTATTTATTTTTGCTAAGAGTTAGTTGCATTTAATAGAGTTGGAAAACAATTCAACCAAACAAACCGGATGCCTCTTAATACAATTCAATGGCCAAAATTACAATCACAACATCCCCTAGTTTTTTTTTACTACGTTCAAGTTATCCCCATGAGATTTTGATAATAACAATGAGATGTGAAATCCACGTGATCACAAACCGTACGGGTCACTCCCCAAGCACCAAGCGAATTCTACCGATCTCCGCCATACCCCCAGTAGCACGACGCTAATCCCACTGTTAAAATAAGAATTTTATGCAACATGTTGAGAATCCGCGACATAGGCACTAAGAAGTGCAAATAATTATACTAAAAAATAGATGAGAAATTTTACTCTTCACGGGCCACCTAAAATGCCATCGGATCTCTCATTTCATTTAGTCTACCCCAATTTGTTGGGATTTTTAATACTTTGATGATGCATGCAAAATTTTTTGTGCTTGAATGAAATTACCCTCGGGTGCAATGGAAAGAACTTAGGTATGTACATGATAAAATATATACACCAAAAAGATACAAGATTTGGCAAAAGCAACACCAACGTGTATAAAATGTAATTTGCTGGAGATTCCAACGGCCAATTAGTTTTGAAATTTTCCTCTTTTTTCTTTCTCCCGAAGTTCTCCAAAGTCCCCCCAAAAAATGGTGGTCAACAAAAAAAAAAGTGAAGGCTAAAAGTTTTTGAATTTCCACAACTTGCGTACCATGTTAGGAAAAAATTCAAATAAAATATGGGCTTTCGGATAAATCGAGAATTCTCGTGAATATATATATATATATATATATAGACACACACGTCTCCACCAGAATTTAACTAATCAAAAGTTGGTACTTTTCCAGTCCAACGTGTCTCCCCCCTACACGGTTTCTAATACAGATTACAAACCACAAAAGCACAGTTTCATTTTTATTTAGGGCAAAATTACAGTTTGTTCCCATGAAGTATACTTGATAACTTCAATTTGCCCCCAGACTTTCTTGAAATTACATCTGACCTTTAAAGTTTGGTAAAATGACTATTCTACCTTCGCTGAAATCAAAAGGTACAAAGGAGTGGAAAATTTTTCACCGTCTTTATCCTCACGTTTCCTACACAGTCAATACATTGGCAAATTGAAATCAACATACAACCAGATAGGAAATTAAAAGCTGAAATGCAAGAATCTTTATTCAGATTAATGTCACAAAAACCATAATATCTCAAATTAGACTTCTAATTTCATCCAAAAAATCCAATATGAACTGAAAAATGAATTTTGTACCAATCGTGGCCAACTCATAATGAGAAGTAGAACTTCGGCAAACGAGAGCTAAGCTAACTACGAGGTGAAGGATTTGGACGAACCAGGTGCTCCAAACATAGGAATGCCATAATCATTCAAATAGGTGAATTTCACGTAAAAAAATTTCTCCAAGGTCAACTATATAGAGATCATTTGTTTTTTCCTTCCACAGCTTATTGAGTCTCCATGGGAGAGAAGATAGGAGAGACCAGAATTACATGATCCTATCAAATTTGTCAATGGAAGTCATCAAAAACATAATGCCAGCTTCTTTACAGAACATGTATGGTACATGATAATAAATTTACTTATCATATATTACAATTCTGCTAGTACAATATATTGCAACCTTTATACAATATGTTATGACGTAGCATTTTGTTGCATTTATATTCAATATTTTGCAACTATGTTGTAATATATTACAATCTTTGTTCTATTTGTTTCTCTAACGTACCATACAGGGCTTGAATAGAAGTATTTATCAAAAACCATGGGATATGGCGGATTGAAAATTTGAAAGAAAGAGAGAGAAGAGGAGAGAGTGCAATCTTTTCTAAATATTAATTTCAATTTTGAATTGACTAAGGGTATTATTTGGAATATCGCACTTCTTAAATTATTTTGGGTTAAACTTTGGGTCAATTTTGGAGGCAATGTATAGCTGACAATAAATCTAAAGGAGGTAAAATGTAATTTCAGAAATCTCATGGGATAAACCAAAATTGTCAGAAACCTCATGGGGGCAAATTGTAATTTACCATTTTATTCATTACTACTATTTTAACGGTTTTCGTTTCCTTACTCGAGACAACAAATCTGTTTTACCAAGACCACATTGACGCTTGAGTAAATTTTGATTCAATAACTAACAAAAATAGGAGGCACCCATAATTTTAAACTAAAAATAAAGCTAAATTTCCACCCAGTAAAGGCATAAATCAACAAATAAGGTGAATGAAAACAAACAGCTTCAATGTAAACAACTACAGTTCAGTATTTGACCTCCAAACAAAATCATTGTCTACTAGCTAAACATACATAGAAGATGCGCTAACACCATGGACTGACTCAAACAAATGCAATTGCATAAAAAGAGAAACAATAACATGACCAGCATACATACATCAATATTGTGCAGCCACCATGGGAATAGAGTCAGGTTCGCGGCCATGCACTCTCAGGCGATAGATACACGTATGTGCAGGGTTCCCATGATTGGAAGTAAAATCAAGCCTAATTGTATCAACAACAATAGGTGTGTCCAACACGTCAAATGTTTGAGCATGGCTCTTCTCGAGATCATATGTGAACTCAGTCAAAAGAATCATCTTTCCTGTGTCAACTGCTTGATCAGTAATATCATTCTTCTGTAACCACCCGGAGATTCGACAGTCCTTCGGAGCACTTGACCTGTCAAACGCCACACTCTGGACGACACATACAAAAGATAAATTAGTAAGATCTAAACCTCATAGTCCATACAGCGGAAAAGAAAAGAAAAGAAAAAATAATAATAATAATAATATATATATATATATATATATATCAAGCGATTTACTAAATCCAGCTAGTAGTTTATTGTGAATAGCATTAGATTGATATGAATACGACTATAACTATAAACATTCTTAACATTAGAAGCACAAAAACTCAATGATTGTGAATTAGTGTGAATAACTGACAGCATCAGTTCGGAAAGCAAAATCACTTTTGACACATTAACTAAAAATCAATGGCCAAAAGTTATCTAACTTATAGGGTGCATTATAAAGCAGTAGAAAGCACCATCATGCACAGTGGACCAGCAGAGGGCTTCAAGTTTCTAATGAACCACTCAAAGTAGAAGTCTGCATCAAAACAAACAATACTAAGAATTTGCCAGAGAAAAAATATCTTCCAAGCCATGTTTGTCCAATAACATTTCAACACAACTACACAGCTACATGTTACATTCTTCAAAAAATGAAGTTTAACGATAAATCTATGTTCGCCCACAGTTTTCCATAGTTTCATTGCACAACTAAACAGCTCGATATGAATGCGAATAGTACAACTTCAAGATACCAATTGTACAAGTTCAAGAATTCCCCTTAAGACTTAAAACAAAGAATAGCACCGTGCAGTGTAAGATGGTTACCCTAAGGCGTTTTCTGAAAATATGCATTGTTCAGGGGCGGGAACAATATTTGCAAGCAGTAAAGTAATACTATGATTCTTCCTAAGCAAAAGAGAAACATTCTAACTTTGCAGGCATAATATGAGTAAGCTATTGAAGGCAACATCAGAAGCACAGGATGCTTCCGAACAAGGAGAATCATAGTCCGTTTTACTACAAGTACCTAACTGAGTACTCAAACTTTCGGATTAGAGCATGATGTGACATTTACTATATAATAATCATAACAAAAACAAGAAACAAGCAGATATGCTACACATATCACAAAATACCTTATAATAAGGTAAAACGAGATTAATTGTAGCAAGACAAGAGTAAAAGAACAATAAAAAACTGAACCCTGATCCATTCTGGACACAATGAGAACAGTTTCTCTTATAATTTGTTGCTTATCGGCTCTCTTAATCCTCTTTTCATTTCTTGGGACCTATATAATTAGCTATTGCATGAAATGCAGAAAAAAGAAAATAAACATCTCAATCCAATTAAGACAGGAAACCAATTCAATCAAACCTTTTAAAATATTTAAATGACAATTTAAAAACTAAGAACACTTACTGTTAGACCAAAGCTAACCCCAGAGACAACAAACCGTAGAGGCTTCTCATTATAAACCATTCCCACCAACGAGGCCACAAAAGTTACAGAAACAAAAACAAAGGGCATGCCATAGAATTAAAAAATCAATCATTATATATCACTTAACAAGGGCGCAAAAAAATAAGAAATGGACACGGGGGGCATGCTTAGCAACAAGGAATCAATTATTATGCATCATGTTAAGCACAAAAGGTCACAAAATTGCAGAAATAGAAACCAAGGACATGCACAGGAATAACAAACCAATCATTATATGCATCACTTCTCATCTACAAGAGCACAAAAATAGTAGAATAAAAACCCAATGTAATTCACAGAAATAACAGATGAATAAAATTTAACTTCCAAGCAGTAGCACTAAATGAGCAAAAATAGAAAACAACCTTTGCAACATGTTCCAAAGTCACAGCCTCCGGAATAATTGCGGTCCTCAGCTCTATCTGCACAAAACCCGAGCTCCCCTTCAGTGGAAAACACTGCCCGGGCTCCCCAAAACTAGGGGTAAGCATCTTCACCGCATCGACATGAACGCCGTTATTCACCCTATTAAACCATCCGATCCCCCTCCCAACTGCATACTGCTCTGAATGCTTCACCACCACCGCACCGCCCGAGGCCACCGCGTAGTCCACCCTACCCAGCCCATCGGCAGCGTGCCTTTCCAATTCTCTCTCAACTATACCCCTTGCCACTTCTCTCAAGTCATTCAAATCCACATCACCATCACCTCGCTTACTTTTCCTAAATTCTTCCATAAACACATCAAAATCTTCCTTTTTCATCCACTCCCCAACCTTTAACGCGCCCAAAGCTCTCTGCAAACCATCTATATTGCCGTCAAATTTCTTCAATTCCTTCACAAACTCTGCATTATTCTCATCGATTCTCTTGTTCAAATCCATTCTAACCCCATTTAACCCACTTTCGAGCTTCTTATCGACTACCTCGACCTGAACCTGCAGCATTTTTGTCGTTTTCTTCAACAAACCCTCCACATCAGCAATCCTCCTCTCGAACTCACTCCCACTACCAACCGAAAACCCGTCACTACTCGCACTATAAACAAATTTCCTAACCATCTGAACTAAACCAATAAGCACAATCAATAAAAGTAAGTTCTTAGTAATGACACTCACAACGGTAACCCATTTCGGCTTCTCGGGTTTAACTGCCTTGCGGTGGGTCCGGCGGGCGTGCGTCACAGACACCGGTCCCACCCCAGGGGATGGGGGCTTCTTCACTGCAATTTTCGCCCTCTCGAGAACAGCATCGGTACTGATCGAGTGGCTGAGATCCTTTCCGGCGGAGGATGGCGTGGAGGGGTCGTCTGCCGTGGCGGCGGCGGATTTTCTTTCTCCGGGAAGTGCGGAGCGACGCCGAGCCGCCTGATTGGCCGTGATCGAGACTGTAGATGCAGACATTAATCTCAATCAATCTCTCTCTCTCAGATAGATACAGAAATGAAACCCTAACTTTGATTTATAAATCTAAACCCTAATTTGGTAGAGAGGAGCGGTCGAGTGAGAGAGAGAGAGAAGAGAGAGAGAGAGAGAGGACTGAGAAACAGTTGAATTATGTAAATCTGAATCGTCGCTTGAAATTAATTTTGGGATGCTTTGGACGGAACTTTTAATTTGAAATAATTACAGGATTGGTCTCCATAGTTTTATTTTAAGTTCTATGAGGTCCCCATGTTTTAAAACATTGGGGTTGTAGTCCGCAAGATGCCCTGCTCTGCCCAAACAATTAAAGGTACAGAATAAAAGTATTTAGTTAAGTCAGAGACTTTTTTGTTTTAAAATAATAATCAGTACCCCATTAGTGTTTTCCTCTGACAGTTCTGATTGGTTCTGCACACACTGCAAGCCTCAGTCTCTGCACATATTTTAAATTGTTATACTAATAATTCCCTTATTTTTTTTTCGAGAAATCTTCCCATGTTTTTTAATATATACAGAAATGGTCCCTATTATGTGCAGAAAGTAATACTAAATGGTAAAGTGCGAACTTTTTTATATTACTTTAGTGTTACATTAATCCTTTTACACCTTTCGTATTGTTATATTCTCTAAATTTGAGCTCAGCCAGGTTTCCTAATATAAAAAATTTATGAAGGGACCAAAAGTAGTTTGATGATGAGGGATCGATACTCTGGTGATATCGCTTTCAATTCACGGCATGAGAAGACAAATTCAATTCATGATATTGAGAAAATCTAATGCTTAGGTATTTTATTATACTTCATTCTACAATTCAAATACAAAGGAGTTACAGTTTTTTATAAGCTGAACTTAGAACAGTAATACTTAAAGCCTCATTATTATTGGCTGTTACATAATAAAATATTAAATAACAAATAAATACTTGTTTTTTTAATCGCGGAAATGTATCCGTTGTTTCACACTATCAACCATCATTGCTAATAAACCTTCTAGAACCTATGTATTCCAGACCTTTTATCAGTGTTCCATCATTCTTTATCCCTTAAACCGAACCTTGTCCTAGAAGTTCAAGCGAGGAATCTTTCGCCACCCTTTAGATCTAAAGTATCTTTTGAATTTGGGTATCCGCCCAAATATCCGTTCCCAAAATAGTATATATCTCTTATTTTTGCGCATATAACTTTGATAATTTTCTTGACATTGTGCATCACCAAGCCCAGAAAATGAGACGAATTGTATGCCCAAATTATGCTTATGATCATGATCCAAATAAGGATCAATTGCTGTTAGTTACTGGTAAAAAAATTTACTTGAAACTCCACATCACTTTCAGACCCAAGAAAAGTCCTAGAACCAAAACATGCCTTTTCCATGATTCCATTAACAACTATTTTTTGTTTAATATTTTCGATGTAATCATATACGAAGCTATCATCACATGAACAATCATCTAAACACTTATCATACCTAGTCGAACGATCCTAAATTATTATCGATGCATCTTCATTTATTTGAACGGAACTTCCATTCCATGTACATACCTCAAAATCGAAATCCAAATTAGATGTAAATTTATAGATTCTAAAATCTGAATCCGAGGTGTGGGAAAAAGCTAGATCCGGAATAAAATCCACACCTATTTTTTTCTCCACATCTTTTCCTTCTCTTTTTTTGGGAAAATCATCAAGCATCTCAGCAGCATACTCATGAAACATTTTCTCGTTTCTCTTTGTTGTTTATTTTTCATACTCGTGATGAATTTTTCGATGGTGACGAAAATTATCATGGCGTCCGTTATGGTGGTGTCAGTTATGGTGGTGGCGGTGGTGTTCGGATACAATTTGCGTCAAGGCTGATGTAACTTGTTTTGTAACTTCCGAACAGAGCTTTTGAGGTGCTGAAAGGATTCCTCCAACTGTTCAAAATGGAGATCGTCGCGATCATCCATCTCCAAAGGAAGAAGATGAGCCAACTCGCATCGCTCAGTGTTGAATATGTTGCACCAACAAGCCCAAATGGATCGAATTGCTCTAATACTACTGATGAAACACCGATCCTGAATGAAATATCGATGGTTCGGTAATACCGCTCTCAACTCATAATGTGAGAAGACCAACCTAACTCATGGTGATGAAAAAACCCAAAACTCAAGTGTTTTATTGTATTTACTTTATGATTCAAATACAAAGGAATTACAAGCTTTTATAGGTTGAACTTGCAATGGTAACACTTAACGCCTCATTATTCTTGGCCATTACATAATAAGACATTAAATAATAAATAAATACTAGTTTTGTAACTGCCAAAACGTATCCCTTATTTCATGTCCTCAATCATAACCTGTGTAATACGGACCTTTTGCCCAGATTCCATCATAGTTATTCGAGTCGTCCTCAACTATAACCCGTATAATCTGGACCTCTTACCCATATTCCATCATACTTATTCCGGCCGAATAAATTTCGGTACCCGGTTCCTCGGTAGGATAAATATGATATGTTTGTCATGAGCAATCGAGACACATGCATCAAATTTACAATTAACTATTGAGATCTAAGTCATATAATCCTTCATCGACGGTTAGGGTAACACTTCCACTCTCTCTTAAAAGGATATGAGTTCATCGACAAGTGTGACACTCTTACACTTCTGCTTTTGTTTCCGCATCACGATTTGGTAACTTAGCGTGAGATGCTTCAATCTCCAGAATGAAAATGGTATTACCTGATTTCTAAATCCGAATTAATTTCAAATGCTTATATGTAATACGCCGAATAATCTTAACATTGAGGCTTATTTCGTCTATAAACTCCATAGTTCCTTTTTTTCAATTTTATCTAGATAGTTATCACAGATGATTGATGATTGTTGAATAGGGGGAAAAAAAACATTGACAAAATAAAAAGAAAGTCACCATGTAATTTTACAAATCCTCTCAAGTCATTTTACTGTTCAATGTGTTGTATTACAGCGATCTTTCCAGCAGCAAGAAAGTAGGAAAATCTTATATTTGAAAGATTGAAATAAAAGTACATTCTAAATCGAGAAAAAGTCCGATACAATGGTGGTATAAAAATTGGTACATGAGTGGAGGTTAATATCTTGGCACATATGCACGTGTAATGATTATTTGGTTAATTCTTTACTACTTCATACTTTTTCTCAATTTATTTTAGATGCAAAGCTATTTACAACTACTAATCCTACCAGAGGAACTAATAAAATGTCATTTTACCAAAGAAACTAATATAAATTGTCATTTTAACGTATTGCAGATTTCAATGACGTTAAATACTTGAAATTAAACTGAGAAAGCCAATCACGTTAAAAAAATTGCAGATTTTAGCCTTGAATTTTACAGGATGATATTGCAGATTTGAATTTTACTGGATAAAAAAGCCTTAAAAAAGCGAGGCTGTGAAAATAAAGAAAACAAAGGATGAAAAGATTTCATCGAAATTAAATACTTGAAATAAACATCACAAGATGCATCTAATTGACTGGCTGTACATCTGTTAGGTTTGTCCTGCACTTCTAAAGCTAATCATCTGATCAATAACTTAATTTAGCACCTAGTTTGCCTTAGTAATACACACAGTAAAAAGAGATGGACCATGTCTAACAAAAGAACATAGAGCTACGAACATTTTCATGCAGCGTGGGGAGCTCGGGAACTGGGATAGCACTTGGTGTGGTCAACCCACCATGGCTTGATGATGTGTCTGACATTTCCTCGAACTTGATAAACTGTGACACCTGAGCAGCAGCCAAGTGCGCATAGCAAATAGGGGCAACTGCATAGAAACAACGTCATCAAATCTCAGTTGGCATTCGGAGAGGAAAAGTAAAATCCAAAGAGTTGACAACAAGAGATCATGGTCAGACCATTATCCGTTTTTCAAACCATTCATCTCATGTTCAGTAAGATTTGAAAACCGACATGATGGGGCTATGTCTCCTCAAAAACCGGTTCTCTTTCACAAAGCCTAGTATTCCTAACGTCTTCACGTAAATATGCATAAGCATCAAATGTTAAAATCATGAAAACTATGAGCTGAAATTTTTGGCTCAATCAGAAAAACAGTATCAGCATAAAATGGCAATCTATGTACAAATATTTAAGAGAAGGCCAGAACAACAAAGCAAAAAAATAGAGACATTCTTACCTACTGAAACAGCTGTAGTGCTCTTCTGGTACCTGCAGAATTCAAGGTATTCAAGAAGTTAAACCACCCGCTGAAAGTATCGGAATCATCATAATATGAATGCTACACTTGCCATGAATTGAACTGATGAAGCCTTTCACAAGGAGTATACAAGAAAGGATTTTTTACAACTTTCGACCTGATATTGTACACGTTCATTTCCCAAGAAATTGATCATAAGTTTTGAACTTACACATAAGACAAAGAATGCACAAGCTCCTGCAGATCATCAGCGGAAAACCCTAGCTCATCATGAAGCACATGGTAGTGAGTCGGCCTCGTGGTACCCTGTGAACATAAGCAAGCAAAAATTGAAGTACATAGAGCCTAGCAATTAATAACTTTGAATTACTAATAATAAGAAAAACTGAAACTAAAACTGAATATATAAATAGTAAAATAAGGGGAAGAAGATTTCTTCAACACTTACAATCATCCCTGCATGAGCACAGAGGTAGAAGTCATTGTTTTGAGGATGGCATACATTAGTGTCGATGACTGTGCCTACATAAATACGGAAAAAAGGTGTAACAGTGTAAGGAAATAGTCGAATAGATGTGATGATTTTATGTTACAAAGGTAAATGAATTACCAGGGGGAACATTGTCTGGGGAATTAGTCTGAAAGAACTTAGTATGATGGTTTTTTTGAGCAACTATCAACACGAACTTTGGGTTCCACTTTTCATCCAGGAATTTGCATGCCTATATATCATATTGTGAAAAATAAGTATATTATTCTGAAAGCATTTACTAAATTAGAAATTGAAGATGCAGAAAATTATAATTGTATTGTAACCTCAATAATCTGATCAAACTCAATATTCAGGACTTGAGTAAACTGGGACTCGCTGACTCCGTCCCTGAGCAGCAAAATAAGGCAAGTTATTTCACGTGGCATGCATTAGCTGGAAATAGAACTATATATTAGGTTAGAAAACATATAATCAAATACAAAAAGACAAGCAAAAAGACAAACCTTTACAGAGTTTTGCAAATATAAATGGAAGTACTTCATATCAAACTCTTGATGAAGTGAAATGGAAACGAATTTATACTGAAAAGACACAAACTAGAAAACAAAGCCATGTAAATGAAGAGCATATGGAACTAAGGCTTTGACTCTACTTATCTATCAAAAGTTAGGAAATGTGTTAAAATTTGGGTTTTCCGAGACTGAATTTCTGTTGGCACTCACATGAACTACTTAAGCAAATGATTCCATTTTTTAAATCCTTTAAGAAAAACAAAGATTTGACATCCTGATGTATAAGTTGCACCTTAATTCTACTCAAAGGTCCAAGTTCCACACTTAGGAATTCGTTTACATTTTTAATTCTACGGTTCTATTCACTATCCATTTATTCATTGTAGCTTAACTCTGCTCTTTTCTTGAAGCTATGTTTACATTTTACTTTTTGGGTCCAAGCAACTCAAACATGTATATATAGTTTTACTATTTGGGTCCAAACAACACAAACATGTATATATACAGAAGAACGGATAAACACTAGAAATCTGGAGATCACAGTAAAATATTTTATTTGTCATAAGAAGTAAAATATGAGGAGAACGAGAATCCAAAAATTGGTGAAAGGAAATGTATTCAGAACCTGAATATGATGATCTGGTCTGGTTTCCTGCTCCCTGAACTAATATAGAAATCCACCAACAGTTCCCTGTAAATGGGAACGAACCAAATGTTACAAGTATATGTAGCTTCATGACTTGGAAAGCTATTCTTAAAAACTCATAGGGGAGTCATTAATCCTACCTCATGATGCCATTATCAACAGTAGCACCGGGGGTACTGCTGGACACAGGCTTGAAAAGTGACGCTATCATCTCCACCTTTGGTGTCTGGGTTCGAACTGAAGCTCTATACTTGGAGATGAATGGCCACTGCCTGGAACCTACCACCTATAAATAGATGACATACAGAGAAAATCAATCCAAAACTTGACTAATCAATGTGTAATGGAAACTATTGATAAAATGTAGCGTGTAGTATATATTACAGCAGCTATCGAAGGGACATCTGAGCGCCCGGGAGAACCATGGGAAACATCCATTCCCACAATCATCGTTGGTACTCTTGACACAAGAGGTATGGAAGGAGAATGCTCAATGGCTAGCAAAGAGTTCAGACCACCCAGCTGCAATGAAACAAAAACAACAAAACCAAATCAACACAACAAACGTGTATAGATACTTTCCAGAAATAATGACGATAAAAGTATCAAATTCTTGCTAGTTAACCTTGGCATTGATTTTCAGCAAGACATTTGTCAGATACTGGTCATTTACTCTTGTTGGAGCTATGCACTGGGTAACTATTCCCATATCTGTGAGGTTTTTCTTCTTCCAAGGACCTTTATAAAATTTTGGAGATCAAAGTCGTACTCATGTCATAAAATATACACGAATGAAAACATGTCATGACAGAAGAACGAGAAAATCTACCATAGATGTCAGAGTTTTTCTTCTCTGGGAGAATACAAAGAAGGAATTGGGGTGGCCCAGGAAGTTTTGACTTAAGGAGGTCAAACATCTTCTCTACCCTCACAGGAGCAGGGCTACGCCTGTTCTGGGGACTCTCTTCGAATACATCAAACGGTGGGGCCATGGACTATACAAAGAAAAGACTAATAAGAAAAACATCTAATTATTTCAGCAGTTGAAAGAAACGGACTAAATACTCACTATTCCCTTCATTTCAGCACACTTCACTATGTCTCTGCACAGCCCACGTATGTCGCAGCGGGCAGAGAAATTAATCAATGCCCAGCACTCAATATTTGCTGGTTCTACAAGTTTCTGCTCAATGGTAAAACCCATTATTATCAAGAAAGGCAGTTAAAAAGTATAATTAAGCAGCAGTCAACGTCACGAGAAAATGAAACCACCTTGTTGTTGAAGTTCCATCGACCATTGCAAGCTATAATGTCAGCTCCATTACCCACTTTCAACTGTATGGTCAAAAAGTTGGTCAGGACATGCATCAAGATAAAGTCAGTTGGCCAAACAAGTAAATTCGCAAGCTCCAGATTTGTGAAAGCAACATTCTTAACAGAAGTTATGTGAGACAACAAGGCCTTTCTAATTTTTCCATGGTATAAATATTACCTTGGGCACTGTCAAAACCCGGCCTTCAACTTCAGTGAACTTGGTGCTAATTGAAATTCCAGAAGAACGAATAAGAGGATCAGCATCATAATTGTTCTTCTTTAGTGCCTACAAGAATTGAAAATTAGCAACTTGGACATATAAGCACCCTACTGCAGTATTTAAAGTAATAGAACTAACCTCCGATAACACCATCATTCTTTCCTTGGGCTTTTGTCGAGATTTTTCCACCAGTGAAGCTCTTTGAAGGTTAGATAACGATTTCGTGTATCTTTGCAAGGAAATCAACTCACAAAGCTGTAAAACAAACCAAACTATATTCATCATAGATATTTTGAAAAAATAGATAAGTTCGAAGAATTTCTCATCTGTACTGAACTATAATCATCGAAGTGACTTTGAAAAAACATAGAGACGTTTGAAGATTTTCGTTTTCTGTTCATTACCTCAACAGGAATAAAGACCGGGCGCTTGGGCTTTCCAACATTTATGCATGGTAATTCAGCAGAATATTGTAACTGGATATGTCGCCGGTTTACAAAATAGTCATAGACTG
>MKEJ01021194.1:0-11270 GCA_001753735.1 Embelia ribes | reverse complement strand
TATAATTTTAATTTGAATTCTATTTAATCCATGTATATTTTCAATTCAATATAAATAACACCACAATGTTGAAAAAGTTGAGAATTTGGTCGTTTAATTTTAGGAAAAAAAAATAAAGATTAATTATGTATCTTGTTAAAAAATTAAGAATTATAACTTATATGTAACGTGTTGAAAAGTTAGAAATTATTACTAATTTGGAAAACCCATATCATTTTGAAATATTACACATATATAGTGCTGATAAAACATATTTTGACCCATCTTGTTGTAATTGTTATACATTTGGTACAATAGATTTAAAAATTATTTATTTTTAATAAAAGTATTTGTAAATAATTTTAAAATAAATAAAAATATTTAAAAAATTAAATAAAAAGTTCTATATAGTTTTAAAAAAAATAAAAAAATATTTAACAAAAATTCAAAAAAAAATTAATTATCCAATTTTGTTCCATCTAAAACTCATAAAAAATTCAACAAAAATTCAATAAAATTATATTCAAATTCCAATTTCCAATTACACTCTATCAAAATTTCAAAAAAATCATAAAGTTCTATATAAATATTCAAAAATTTATTATATTCAACAAAAAATCAACAAAAAAATCATAAAAAATCTAATTACACTAATTCAAAAATTCACAAAAAGTTCAACAAAAATGCAATGAAATTAAGCCCAAATCCCATTTTTCAATTTCACTCCATCAAAATTTCAAAAAATTCAAATATTAGAAAAGGTTGAGAATTTGGTCATTTGATTTTAGAAAAAAATTAAAGATTAATTATGTATCTTGTTAAAAAAAATTAAGGATTGTAACTAATATGTAAATTGCTGAAAAGTTGGGAATTAAATAAAAAGTTTTACATAATTCATTAAAAATCAAATATATTCAACAAAAAATTCATTAAAAATCCAATTCTACTCCATCTAAAACTCGCAAAAAAAAATTTATATAAATATTTATATTCAACAAAAAATTCATTAAAAATCCAATTTGTTGACCCTATTTTCGTTACAATAATTTTGATGATAACTAAAATAGATAATTCATTTATTAATACTCAATTATGTTACTAATATATTTGTTAAGTGTTTTTAAGAATATTCAGCCAAACAGATAAGTGACTGTACACGGACACAATGGCAATAGTATATTGTCGAGCAACCATATACCGATGCAATGCTAACAGCATACAATGAGGCAACCATACACGGACACAGTCTTGACAGCAGACAGACAAGCGACAGTATACGGACAGAAATACAACAGTATATGGACACAAGCTCAGTTTTAAATATGGTTCATTCACTACCATATTTCAATAACATATTTCATAAACTTGAAACTACTACAACACTATAAACAGAGGCAATTGAGAAGGAATTCAAATCATCCAACAGCAATAAACATCTCTCTACTTCTCACTCTCATTTGCCCTCTAATATTCATAACTTTTATAGCCTTGTTCGCTTAATCTTCATATGTTTTGAGGCTTTCTTGGTTTTAGTTTTCGAGTTCAAAATTGTATTACTCTTAAAGTGAGTTGTGTCTAACTTGAGAGGTTGTCTCAAGTAGAAAGGAGCTGGCATTTACAAGGCTAGTAATTGGTGTAAATTTTTGCTGATAAAAGAAACTCAACCAACGCTTGAAAAAGTTGACGTAGGGGATCAATGGATCTTTGGCCGAATCACTATAAAACAGTGTTTGCATTTCTTTCCCTTTAATTCTTTATATTTTAGTTATCTATTCATATTCTTATTTAAAGTAATTTTTAAAAGGATTATTTTGTAAAAAAAAAATTAAGTTCTTACTTTTATACAATTCAACCTCCCCCCTTGTATTTGCCTAGGCGACAACACTATTCCACTGTATCCAAAACTCACCAAAAAATAAATAAAAATCTCTATAATAATATTTTAAAATTCTATATATTCAACAAAAAATTCATTAAAAATTCAATTCTACTCAACTAAAATTCACAAAAAATTTAACAAAAAATTCTATATATTCAACAAAAAATTGATTAAAAATCCAATTTCACTTCATCAAAAACTCACAAAAATTCAATAAAAACCTCTATAATAATATTTAAAAATTATATATATTCAACAAAAAATTATTAAAAATCCAACTCCACTCCATTTCAAACTCATAAAAAATTCAATAAAAATATCTATATAAATATTTAAATTCTCTATATGTTCAACATAAATTCAAAAAATTCATTAAAAATCCCATTCCATTCCATCTAAAATTCACAAAAAAAAATCACTAAAAATCTAATTGCACCCCATCTAAAACTCACAAAAAAATTAAACATCATCATCATCCAAACCACAAAAATTCAAATCCCAAAAATCCTAATTACAGATCCAAATTAAAAAAAAAATTAATCAGTTAAGAAAACCCAAAACCCCAACTTTTAATCATCAAAACTATAATTTTTTTTTACAATTAATTTCGATCCAATTTAAATTGCAAATACATATACATATATGACATATAGCCGTGTATATATATGTATATATATATATATATATAAGATCGGATACCGAGGATCATGAGAATCAGACTTAGGGAGGAGTGGAAGCTCACTCAGGCGTCGTCATTTATTTCCTTTCTATTTAGTTTTCCCTTTATGTTTATTTAGATAGTTGAACGCCAATGGTCAAGATCTTGTTATTTTGATATTTTTTAATAAAGTTGTAAGGCCAAGAACATGATAATAAGGCCTAGAGGATTATGTTTCATTATGGGATTCCATTCATTTCATTTATGAGGCATGTTTTGTTTTAGAATAATCTATAGAAATTGTGATGGTTAGTTAGTAACGTGCTCATAATTGTTTAAAATTTCAGGGCATTACAGTATTTACTGGTGGTCGGATTGGAATATGAAGGAGGGATGGAGGAAATGTGTTAGAGAAAGGGGGGGTTGGGTATCAATCTGGCTCTGGCCTTCTGAGTATCGCAAGAGAGAGAGAAAGGGGGAGGGAGAGTGTTTATTTTTTAATATATATTTATTTTTTATTTTAAACCTATTTAGTAAAAGACGAAAATGCCCTACCACGTGGCACTTATGTCACGTGTAGAGCACACTCACACTTTTTCGTTGCGTTTTTGGATGGAATCGTTGAATGTACATCGATTTGATTCACAATGAAAGGTTAGTGTGTTAATTGATCGGAAAAAAGATTGCTATATCAATTTGATTTTGGCCAATAGGTTGGCATACTAAAAAATATTTAATCTCAATTTAAGTGTATAATTTTTAGTATTTAAATTTTTTTAGTCATGCAAACAAATACCAGTAGTATGTAATTATAGAGAAATAAATATATTTTTTTTGTTCTTCTAGCTATAGAGAAACACTAGCATGTTACTCAAGAGGAGTACAAACAATTTCATTGATTGAAAAAAGTGGCACATGCAATTTATTTATTGATAAAATAAAATGCTTAATTTTATGCTACACTTTTGAGCCATGCCTTATAGTTTAGGCACTAAAATTGAAATTAACCCCCCTTTTTTTTTCTTCTATTTTTTCTTCTTCTTTGTCTTCTTCTTCTTCTTTTTTTTTTTCTTTAAGTACTTAACATATTAAACCCATTAAAATGTGAGAAGTTCTAATCTGAAATAGATGTTACAAGAATTGATTTGAGATAGAAGTAAATTGGAAGATGAGTTAGGTGCTTTTGCACCATAGAACCTCATTGTAGTCACATTTTAATGTTCACACTTAAGTAATGGTCTAATTTCAAGATAATACAACATTTTTCATTGCATTCATATGGAAGATTTGAAGAAAAATCATTATTTTCTCAATCTCAATACCAAAAGTCAGAACAAATCCTTTATGCTTTCGGCCGTTTTCTCACAATAATATAATCAAAGGTCCTTTTGCAGTTATCGGAAATTTCCCATAAACTCGTTTTTACAAAGTTCATTTACGTCAATGGTCTTTTCACTTTTAAAGTTCGTATTTGAAGCTTGCTTCCGAGAAATTTACTTATTTCTTGGAGAATCACAAAGTAAGAAATAAATCTTGCTTAACAATTATTTATACTATTACTATTTATAATAATGTTGTTAAAAATATTTTACAGTAAAATTCCGGAACTATCATTGTCACTATGTACTATTTTATTAATACATCTTTCTAATTTCCAAGTCCATACTATGGATTACTATGTTTTTTGCTCAATTATTTATAGAGATAGCTTTGAACATGCGACCTCAAGGTTACGAGTCTTCCCATAAATCCATTTCCTCTAAATTTTTAGAACCACTTTTCCATTTCTCGTTTTCCATATCAATCCCTACTTTTCAAATCAACAACTGTTTCTCTTCCAATAGTCATTATTGCTGCTAACTAATTTGTACAAATTTACTCTACAAAAATTATTAAGTATAAAACATAATTTTGATATGGTCCTTGGCTTGCTAATTTCGTCCACCTTGGCAACTTGATACATATTCTTTCCCAGGGAAAAAAAGGAGTTGTCCAGTGTGACGAACAATCCATGTCCGGCACATTTTGACCATTAATTTTAAAATTAGTGGCTGAAATTAAGAGTACAAATCCCAACAAATTTTAAATTTGAAAAAAAATTATACATCTCAAATTTTAATTTTAAAATCAACGGTACGGATGTAATTAATTGAATATGCCCATCGATATGCCTATCAGCCCCCATCACCCAATTCCTCGAACATCTTTATAGTGGAGCAGTTGGCACTATCCCATTAAATTTCAAACTAGCGACCAAATTCACGGTATAGAATTGAAGAAAAATTGTTCAACTAATAGTATTAATACATCATAGTTTGTTGAAATTATTTGTGTATATACTTGCTACCATCCTTCTTAAACACAAATTGTTTACCGATACATTGCTTTTAGTTTTCGAAAACTATGGATTAATGGTACATGAAAATACACACTAAGCAACGCAAGAATTTGGGACGGTTGACAACACTTGGCGAATTTTATACTTGCATAAGATTTTCCAAGCGATAACAATGAGTTGTCAATCTTCCAACGCGTTGGTGTAAAAACAAACTTATGCATACGCGACAGTATTATAATTAAGTTCCTAATTATATGTTTCTTTAACAAAAAAAAAAGAAGCCAAAGGCGTTTTAATTGATCGAATAAGTAGTTTTACATGTCAAAATGTTGCGATTTGTCTACAATCTATACGGTCTACGTCTATGTCCCGAGCTATCGATATGTTTGAATAACGGATACATAGGCGGCAAAGTTGGACTAAACATAAGTCTATTTGGAAAACATAAGCCATGACATGGAAACCATTTAGTAATTTGGGGCACCACCACCACAAACCTAATCCTAAAACTCATGTCTATTTCATTGATAACTACTAGGGATAATGAAGGATCTTGCATTAGTTTATATTGAAAGGCAAGTGGCTACAGATTATATCAGTATATTGTTGTATATAGACTGATTTTAAATCATACGATTTGAGCTGATAGATCCTAGGGTTGAGAACAAAATATGTAAATAGTTGTGTGTTGTCTCTTTTAATTTCAGAGCTTTTATTTTCTGTCATTGAATAAAAAATATGCAGATTCTATGTCTAGGAAAGAATCTGCATATAGCTACAGACACATCAGTGACATATGATCGGTTTCTTGGACATGCATTGAACTTACTTGGTCCTAGTAATTAGCAAATAGATAGGTGTAAAATTTGGAAAGAGAAAAAAATCCGGCTTATTTGAACTCTTTTGGCTTGCGGTTTAGCTAATCAAATGGATTATATGATATTGATTAACAAGATGTACTATTTTCGGGTATCTAATAATGGGTTTGTTTGGTTGTAACTTATAAATTTTTTATCAATTTTTTTCCTTAAAAATTAGATAGTGTTTGGCTGCTTAGATTTTAAACTCATCTTATTTGTTATTTTAGCTTAAATAAATTAAAAATTTTAAGTTTGATATATTTATTTTTTTATTAGTTAAAAATAAACTAACTTATTTGCTTAAAAATCGTAACTAAACAAGCCTAATGTCTTCTTCTAATATGTGAACTCCATAATGAATTCATCTAATTGAGTGATTTTCTTTTGGAACTTAGGATGTTCTTTCCACCATTATTGTCATTTTGAAAAATAGAAATGGGTATGGTACAGAAATAAGAAATAGCAAATGCAATTTTAAAATATAAAGGAAGAGAGAAAGAACGATATGTAAATAATTGACTAAATAGTATATGATTATACTTGATAAATTGTAATTCAATAAAAAAAAACAACATATTATAAGAAAGGTTACAAATTCTAAACAAAAATTAATTTATAATAGTATTTTTATTTTACAAAAGTGATCAAATATGATTTATTTTTTGTTTCTACAAATTTTTTTTATCAAGAAAACTTCTCGGGAGTGAGTTCCCATTTTAAATTTCATAAGCAAAGAGTTTATTATCGAATAACAATTTTGGGCAAAACGAGTATTCCTTATCCAAGAAAGGTTGTCTTTTTTATCATTTTCCTAGAGGCATTCATCCAGTTATAAAGAAAAAAATATAATTCAAAAATAATAAAATTTCAACTTAATAAGTTTTCTCAAAAATTACATATTTAAATCATAGTAGGAAATCAACTCAATACAATAATCATTTTACAGAAATATATACAATATTTTTTTACGGAGTTATTATATTTCACGGATAAATTACTATAAATTGAAAAACAACTACTATAACTATTTTTAGATTAAAAAAAATAATAGAAGTAATTTGTCCTCAATTTATAATAATTTGTCCTAAAATCACAGTAATTTCTATATATTGTATTTTATCCAAAATGGCAAATCAAGTGAGAGGTGAATTGGTTTTTTTAAAAATTTACCACGTTAAAAATATTTTCCTCTTGTTTTACACTAAGAATGAATATGTAATGAATATTATAGTATATAAGTAATCGAATTGCTAAAAATAAAGTGAGGAAATGAATACGATACACAACGACACATAGTGGTTTGATAATAATATTGACGTTATGTCAATCCATTTCTTCAAGGTTTCTCCTTCAGTTCTCTTTAGATTCCAATGAAACGATACACCCGAAAATATCAATAAGTATTCTAAGTCCTAACCCATATAATTCCCAAGTAGCCTTTCGGATGCTACTTGAAACTGTTCCAAACTTGAGCTACTAGAGTTCTTAATTCGAGCTTACACTCACAAACCGGGTGTAATACCTCTCCAAATTACCCAACTTAGAATTAATAATGAGAGTTTATAAATCATTCTCAATATTACAATAAATATAAAAGTAAAAATCCTCACTTAAACTCTTTCACAATTTGCAATTAAAGTGTTTATGTAAGTATGAACACAAAGTGAGGGGATCTTGAACTTTTGAATTTTTAGCTTGTGGTTCTTGGCTTTTGAGCTTGTGAGAGAGAATATTGGTATCAATGAAGTGTTTGAGAAAAGCTTTTATCAGATTTGGAGGGGACGTGACCATGCCTAGGATTGCATGATGTCTCCTATACTAGCCATCTTGAGCTGTAATTTTTAAACTTGAAAGATACGTTATTTGCCTTGTATCTGCCAACATCGACTAATACAACCAATTTGTCGACCGATGTGTCATATCAATGATTGATGTAGCCATTTGTCAACTGGCATTCAACTCCAGTTTGTATACTTCTCAGTTGGACCAAATATGTCGACTGATTCAATGTATTTGTCAACTAATTTAATATCTGTCGACTGATGATTGCTCATAAAATGTGCGGATATATTACCTAATAAGTACATTGGGAACAAAATAATTTTACCGGTAAGATATCGAATTTATTGATCTCAAGGACTCCTACTAATATAGGAAAAGTAAGATGTAATCCTTTTAATAAGTTTTAATTCAAGCAATTATTTACCTAAATTACCACTACTCCTAACACCTAGATGGATTTTCAATAATCGGTGATTTAATAAAAAGCAAATAAATAAATACGCAATTAAATAAATACTTAACTTGCCCAATTGGGAAATTCAGTGGTTTAAATATCTACTTTTAGATCCCTAGAATTAGAGAGTATCCACCACAATGTAATTATTGGGTGAGAGTTTCAGGTTTGTTAGACCCTACCCACTAATAATTCCAAAAACATTGGTCTAATCTACCTTCATCCCTTAAATGCAAGACTAATTTAGTCTAACATAACAATATTAATACCAATAATAATAACTATAAAAAAAATGTGCTCATCATCATGCAATTCATTGACCTAAACTAATAGCACAAATTCAAATTAACAAGAATTAAGAAATAAATAAACTAAAACAAGAATTAAAAAGAACACTAATAATAAAGAACAAATAAATTTAAATGACTCCAAAAAATATTAGAATTAAAAGTAGAAAAGAAAAGTAAAATTATATGTCACCACAAAAACAATAGCTTCCACAAAATTGAAAGAAAAAAAATATAATTGTACCAAACAAAATGAGGAAATTGGTACTGCCGTGGAGGCCTATGTGGCTCGCCCTTCCTGTAACGTCTCGAAATTTCCTAGTGAACTTTTTGAATTTATAATAATATTATAGAAACATATAATATAGTTATTACATTATTGTAGAACGGAAATATATGGAGTATCATAGAAGGAAGTACTAAGTATTTACGAGTTTATAGAAGTATTACCAAAGGAAGTATATGAAATCTTTACGTGTTTATACAAGTATAAAAGTAAGAAAATTATATTGTATTAGCATAGAATGTGGCTAAATATGGAGATATTTGTTTCATAGTATAGCTACGAGATGTCGTGTCCTTACGAAGTTTAGCACGTGTGTAGTAGTACTAGAATGGCATGCCATGTGTTGTAGAGAAATAGAAGATAATCGTGAAGTGTTTGAAAGATGCGAGTATTGGTTATTATGGTGGAGAGTTTTAGAAATTTGATGTTGGTTGAAAGATAGTTTTGGACCTAAGTACTGGCACACAGGGTTAAGTACCGGTACACAGACCTACAATTTTGGTTGAAGAACTCACTGGAAGTCGATGCACAGAGGAGTATACTAGTACACTGACTTTCCAGTTTGGTTAAAGAACTCACTGGACGCCAGACATTGAAGAGTATACCGGTACACAGACTTCCAATTTTGGTTCATAACTTACTAGGAATTGGCACACAAATTAGTATACCGGTACACCGTGAGTACTGGTATACCCAACCTATGTACCGGTACACCTAGTCAGCGTGAAAAAGGTTCTGGACCCTAGCTTTATAACATATCTTTTTACTTTATTTTTCCATTATTCCGAAAATATAGAAGGTAGAGAGATAGAAAGAAAAGGGAGAATTGATCTTGAAGCTTTGAGGTGATGTTTGATCTAGTTCTCGAGGTGGATCCAAATTCTAAGAGTAGATTATTGATCCTTGGAATATAGTAATCATTTCTATGTAAATTTTTCCATTTACCTCTCGTTAAATTTCTTTAGATTTCCATGCACTTCATGTACCTGAAAATTTCTTTGATATTCTTTATCCTCGTGGGGAGTAGAATATTTTTTAGTATAGGTATTTAACGATTTGATTTCATTTGCTAGATCAAATCGAAGGGTAAAAAAGAAGAAGGTTTGGAGCTTTTCGATGATTAGCTCTCGAAGTATTCTAGCATGCTAATAGGTATGAGTAGACTGCAAAATAATAATATATGTGTGAGTTTATGTATGTACCTTACGTGTAAAGTTCTTGAAGTTAAAGCATGATGTATGAAGTAAATTAGAGATGTATGGGTAGTTGTTTGAAGTTGTTCTATGAAAAATAAGGTATAATTAGAAGTAGAATGAAACTTGTTTTGAAGTTGAATGAATTACATGATCATATGTGCTGACATTTAATTCATTGAAGTGACATATACATGTGATGAAGTAAAGTGACATATACATGTTATGAAGTAAAGTGACATTTTTGACAAATGAGGATTTGAAATTAATTTTCTTGAAGAAATTGAAGATTTGAAAATGAAAATTTCAAAAAAAGTGAGAAGAAGAAAATAGAAGTATATATGAAGGAGCAATGCTAAACCTTATTAGTGAAGAGCGAAATTTCACGAAATTTATGAAGTTTTACGAAATTTATGAAGTTTTATGAAGTTGACATTAAATTTGAAATTTTAAACATGATTATGTTTGAAGGAAGTCATAATGCATTTATAGAGAATTGAGTCATTTTCCATTTCTTTTCGGGACAAATGTCGAAATTTAAGCAATTTTATGAAGAAAGCAAATAGAGGGCTCGGTGCCCTATCGTGAAAGTCAGAAAACCTGATCAGGGATTTGCCTATAAACATTCCACGAAATGAATGATTTATAAAGGGTTCACGAAGGAATCTTAATTTTTGAAGAAAAGAAGTTTAGACATTTGTTCCAAATTTTTACAAGTTGAAGTCTAGAAGTGAAGTCGAAATCGAGTCGAGTTGCATTGCATTGAAGTTGTATGGCATTCATTTTTATGTGTGGCATATTTGCACATTATGACACCGCACAACATCACACGTAAATTTTTATTTAGTAAGCTAACGTGTATATTTTTATTTTCCTATTTTATATCATAATTGCAGTATAGATGCGGATATGGGTAATGGACCTTGTTAAGGCCACTTGCAGATTAATGTATATATTTTTGAAGCTATACAAGACTTAGTTATTTTTTGTTGTAGACTCAAATTCATGATGTATTATTTTTCGAAGCATAGTGTAGCTGACTACGTAGACTGTTATTTTTGTATTACTTCATATTGTTACCTTAAGTAGCTAGAGTTGTGTTAGAATAAGTTGTAATATATATATTATTATGCTGTTGATCATGCATGCAACTTGTTTTATTATTGTGTAAACATGACGCTTACTTATGCGTTGATATAAAAATTGTATGCAGACTAAGTATATATATCTTGATTCAATATAAAAATTATATGCAGGCTATAGTGTAGTTTTTCTTTATGTGTACTCTGATAATAGATAATATTATAGAATGAGAAGTGAAAGAAACAAAATATAAGAATTTCCATTTTTATTTTTTTTCTTTCAAACTATATTTTTGTTTCTTTTTCTTTAAAAAAGAATCATGATCACAACCCCCGATCATTCGGGATTTCGGAGTGCAACACTTCTTTTTTTCGTATTTTATATCAACTATATATATAAATCAGCCTAGGTCAAAACTAGGCTTTTTTTTCTTATTTATTATTTTTCTTTTATTTTTTACTTTTGTCAGTT
>MKEJ01021179.1:0-10126 GCA_001753735.1 Embelia ribes | reverse complement strand
CTCCAATTCTGATTATTTCGGAATGGGATATTGGTTATATGGTATATTGTGATGCGTCGAAGGAGGGCTTGGGTTGCGTGTTGATGAACTAGGTAAAGTCGTGGCGTATGCGTCTCGACAGTTGAAAGTTCATGAGAAAAACTATCCGACGTATAACCTTAAGCTTGGTGTTGTCGTGTTTGCTTTGAAGTTTTAGCGCCATTATCAGTACGGCGAGAAGTTAAAAGTCTTCTCTGATCACAAATCATTGAAATATGTATTTACACAACGTGATCTCAATATACGTCAACGGAGGTGGATAGAGTATGTGGATCGGTATAATTTTGATATCAAGTATCATCCTGGGAAGGTGAACGTGGTTGTGGATGTATTGAGTCGCAAGACTCGGTGTTCTCTTGCTTATCTTTTTATGGACGAATGGGAGATGGTGTGCATATTGAATGAGTTTGGCTTGGAGTGTGTGGAAACGGTTGAAAGAACGATGTTGCTTACTATTGAAGTCTGTCCGACTTTGATTTCTTCGGGAATAGAGGCTCAGTGTGTTGATGGTGAGTCTGATGTGTATCAAGCACGTATGCTTAGTGATCATGGTTTGGATCCCTGGACCATTTCTAATGACGATGGATTGTGTTTCCAAGGTCATTTATTCGTGCCTATTTCTATTCACAATGAGGTTCTTTGTAAGTCTCATCATTCTTGATTAGAAGTTTATCTAGGGGGTACCAAAATGTTTTATGACATTGCACATCAATTTTGGTGGCCTGGTATGAAGAAAGATGTGGCAAATTTTGTATCTCATTGTCTTACTTTTGAGCAAGCTAAGGCCGAGCATAAGCGTCCTGGTAGTTTGTTGCAACCGTTACCCATTCCTGAGTAAAAGTGGAAACAAACAGTGATGGATTTTGTAGTAGGATTACTGAGATCAAAGAAAGGTTACAATGCTATCTGGGTAATTGTGGATTATCTAACTAAATCTTCCCATTTTCTTCCAATACGTACGACCAACTCAGTGGAGAAACTTTATCGGAAGTATATAGGCAAGATAATTTGGTTGCACGGGGCTCCTGTATCCATTTTTTTGGATCGTGATCCTTGTTTTGTGTCTCATTTTTGGTCGAGTCTTCAAGCGGCATTGGGCACTACTCTTGCGATGGGTACAACTTTTAATCCTCAAACAGATGGCCAGTTTGAGAGGACGATTCAAACTTTGGAGGATATGTTGCGGGTTTATGTTTTGGATTTTGGCGGTGGAGGGAAGAGTACCTAAGTTTGATTGAATTTGCGTATAATAATAGCTGTCATTCAAGCATTGAGATGGCTCCATTTGAGGCACTTTATGGACATCTGTGTCTTTCTCCGATATGTTAGGCAGAAGTTGGTGATAGTGCACTGCTTGGACCAGATTTGGTACAAGAGACGACTTAAAATTTTCAATTAATTAGACAAAGGTTAGAAACAATGCGGAGTCATTTCAAGAGTTATGCTAATGTGCATAGACAACCATTTTCTTTCAAAGTGGATGATCATGTTTTTCTCAAAGTATCTCCAAAGAAAGGGATCAGGAGATTTGGCAAGAAAGGGAAGTTATGACCAATATGCATTGGTCCATTTATGATACTTGAAGCGGTGGGCGAAGTTGCGTATAGACTTGCATTGTCAACACAATTGTTGAGTGTATATCCTGTGTTTCACGTCTCGATGTTGCGCAAGTATATTCGAAATCTATCACACGTGATTTCCTTTGACGACTTGTATGTCAAAGAAGATGTTTCGTATGAGATGAAGCTGATTCGGATATTGGACGTAGACGAGAAAGTGTTGAGGCGGAAGACGGTTTACCTTGTCAAAGTATTATGAAAAAGCAGACCGAGCGAAGAAATGACATGGGATCGCAAGGAAGAGATGTGTAGTAAACACCCAGAGTTGTTCATCGATTCCGGTAAGTAATTATTTTACGTAGTATGTGCAAATTTAGAGGACGAAATTTCTTAACATGGGGAAGATGTAACGTCTCGAAAATTCAACTAAATTTTCTATTTTAATAATAATATTAAGCGTTGAATAATAATATTATTATTGTGTGGTATGCATAAAGTATATGTATATGCGTGATGCATTGTGCATAGGCGCGTAGCATGGTTATAACATTGGTTAGCATAGAAGCGCGGTGTGAGGATAGGGTTGGACGGTAGTTGCGTAAAGTTGTGGAGATCGAACTTTAGGCATTCAAACGTGGTTCTGAAAGTTGTCTGACACTTCTATTAGAGTGATTCTAAATATTTTTGGAAGTTTTCAGCCTGAGGGATTTGGAATCAAAATTTTAGTGGCTTTGATCGATCCAAGTGTTCTTGGATCGGTCCAAAAGTGCAGACAGATCGATCCAAGAGTGGTTGGATCGAACTATCGAGTTTTAACTGACTTAACTGGCATGACTAAATACTTGGATTCTTCTCTACTTCTTCTAGTTTTGAAATAAGGAGAGAGAGATGGGCTGAGAACTTATTTTTCAACCATTAACGCTTCATTGTCATCTAGCCACGGTGTACGGATTTGATTAAAAGTTGAGATTTTTCATCATCAAAGCAAGATGAACGTTTTGGCATAAGTCTTGCCTTCCATTTCTCACGTCTATAATTTTTCATTTTCCGTTCCCATTCATACGTGAAAAATAAACTTGATATTCTTGATCCTTATAGCGTATAGGTCAATTTTATATCTAGGTGCGAGGTGATTTGGGTTCGTTGGTTAGATCAAATCGCGGGGCAAAGAAAAGGCGAATTAGGGCTTTTGCGTAAGAAGTCTTAAGATGACTTCTAGCTTCATGTTAGGTACGGGTAGTCTCCGAAATAACAGTATGATTGAGAGTTTATGTGTTGTACCTTTTGTGTAATTTATATATTTATGTTTTTAGTTGTTTATGTGTTATTCATATTGCTATGATTAATGCTTTATGTCTATAATCTTGTGTGTAGAAGTAAACATGACTCATATTGATACATTACAAGACATTATGTAGCATTATAGCATTGTTAAGTGAATTTGGAAAATGTATTCTTGAAAGCGGCTTGGATTTTCTAATAAAATATGAAATGCGGTGTTAAAAATGTGATGGCAAAGAAAATGCGATGATGTGGATAAGGTGATATCTTTTATGTATTGTTTTGAATTAAAGAAAAGCACGTGTTATTAATGTGTTGTTGAACTTAAAAGTTCCATTACATATCATTAGGAATTGAGTCCTTTTGTTTTCTTTTCAGGACAAGTGTCGACTGTTTTTGCAAGGAAAATAAAATATAGAGAAAACTTGGCGCCTTACCGTGAAAGTCGGAAAACATGCGCAAGGATTTACCTTTGATTAGGTATTATCATGCGGACGATGGATCAAAGAAAGATATGATTAGGCGTTACCATGCGAGCGACAAGTCATAACAGAGTTTGAAAAATGAAATAGATACTAGTCCCAAATATTTATTTGAGTCGTGGTCGGGTGTGTTGGCGAGGGTTGTTAGTATGCGTGTGTTGGCATACATTGCATCACATTCATACCTTACTTGGCGCATTCATTACACTTAAGGCACCACATAGCATCACATTTATTCTGATATTTAGAAGGTTAACTCGTACATTTCTTTTCATAAATTGTGATATAGGTCCGGATATTGACGAAAACCATTCTTGAGCTGGGCATGCGATATTGTAGTTATCATGACAACATTACTTTGGAAATTGCAGATTTTGTTTTGATGTTTATTTTGTAGCCTCACCCTCATGTTGTATCTTTCCTAAGGCTTAGTATTGTAGTAGCGTAGTTATAGTAGTTGTACTTTTTTGACATATTATACTATGTTGTAGCCTTTGGTGGCAGATTATATTTAAGCTAGAACGTTGTGTAATATATCGTATATTTGAAGCATTTTGCTATTGTATATAGTAAAAATGGTGTTTACTTTGCGTTGATATAAAAGTTGTTTGCAAGCTAAGTACATATCTTGATTAAATATAAAAGTCGTTGGCAGGCTATAGTATAGTTTCCTTTATGTGTACCCTTATATTGATATGCTATAAACTGAGTTGTTGATAAAATTGACGATTAGCGTATTTTTCCTATTTTTCTCTTATTCCCAAATCTATATATTTTTCTTTTCTTTTTCTTTAAAAATAGAAAATACTCACCTCTTGATTTTTTCGAAATTCGGGGCGTGACAGGCATGGTCTGTATATTACATCAACTCATGGAACCCTTAATTTTGTAAGATTATACTTAAGAACATAACTAATTATATATATAAGTATCAAATTTATGGGCGGTGCTGAAACTATGCAAAAATATGTAAAATAATAATAATAAAGAAATAAATAAAATGCACTAAAAATTTAAAATTAAAATTACAAATAAAAAATTTTACACTAAAAATTTTAGCCTAAAAAAATTATGGGGGTGGTTGTAGCCCCCTTCGCAAATTCATAAGTTCGTCCCTAACATCACAGGAAGTGAAAATGTGAGGTCTTAATGTTAAATACTCAAGTCAAAGGACCATGCCAAGATCTCCAGAATCCCATGGAATACAGTGGTGAGGCATGGCAACTAATGGGAAGTCGAAATCTACGATTTTAAGAAAATAAGAAATTAGGCTTATCTAATCATTTCCAATAAGCACATATACAAAATCATGTGACAAGCAAACGGGGCATCAACGTAAATCATGGCAAACAAGCCTACCTACCCTTACGTCCACAAGAACACTACAACCAACATTTCCAAGCCACACAACATAGCAACTATGTCTGGAGTATTATGCTCATATTCCAACACCACTATTTATATTTCACAAAACACAATATCACAAGCCCCTTAAGAAAACACCTTGCACATTTAGGCACCGAAGATCTTCAAAAATAATTAGGCAGTTTAAGCACTGGAACTCTGTTTAACACTTGAACTAGTAAACTTATTATACTTCGTGGATTATAATAAGCGGGTAGGAGATAAAAAAATCCTATCACCGATAGTCCGCTCAGATACCATGTTAAGAGCCCGTATACCTTCCTATGAAAGAACCCAATATTGGAAGAAACACAGCTCCTTGTAAACCACTGGGTAGATTAATATATATTGATGCAGGACAATTAACAAACTAACATAAATTGAGGAAAATCAAAGAATGTAATTTTTTTTTGTTCCTATTCCGAAATGAGTATATTATTGACAAAAAAATTGTGTTACCTTCTGTATGAGTCCCAGACTTGTGTCGACCAAAGCAACAAGTCATCTTCTTTTCAGTAAATAATCACTTTATTCAATTGAGCATCCACAAGATCAAGCACTTCTCCACATCTCCTCTATTTGATCCAAACACTAACCCAATTTCCAATCACCCAAAAAAATAAAAATAATCACCTAAACAAAAACCACTACCCCACAAAATCAAGCACTTGTGCACATCACCTCTTCAACCAAACCCTAACCCTTTTTTTTTTTTGGAAGGTTTAATGTATTAATACCAAAAAAAAAAAAAAATCCTAACCCAATTTCCAATCACACACAAAACCCAAACAATTAATACCAAAACCCACTAGAAAATGAAATAAAGCCCCAACTTTTAATTGGGTATCTCTCAAAATTTGGAATTTCCCAGGTGGGCATAAACGGTTAAGAACCTGAATTGGGTGAGCATTGTTGGGGAAGACTAAAACCATATAGGAGTATAAAATATGCAAGTATAGTTGAAGGTACAATAATAGTATAAATAAAGCTATAAAGTTAGTTATAATATCAACATAAGGTTTGCAAATATTTTATGGGTAAAGATTATTATATGATATTTTTTAATAATATGTAGTGGGTTTCTTATGAAATTGAGATTATAGAAAAGGGGCGGTCGGAAAATAGAAAGTGACGTTGGACGCGTTGGAGTGGTTGGGGTTTTGCTGGCTTTCACTCAATTCAAGTGATTTCGTGTCCTAGCAACAAAAACAAAGGCACCAGCCGCCTAACCTTAATTTCTTTACACACTGGTTGTTGCTACTTAAATAGACTGATTTGCTTTTTTATAAATATATATATAAATATTAGAAAGTAGTGTAATATTTTTTTTTTGATAAGCAATTAAAAAAATTTAACTAACGTAGTTGAATTAGATGTTTAATAAACTATTTTCCAAATATGCCCTTCATTCACAATATGGAAAATTGTTTTTTTTTTTTAAATGCTCATTAAAAGAGAGCAGGATTTTTTAATTGATCGGCAATTTTGCGGGTTTATCCGCAAAGCCTGTGGGTCCAACCCATATCGGCATATGCAGCTGCCAGGTAGGAGTCGGGATTGTGTCCAAAATCCTGTTTTGTATACGATGGGCATCGAATGCCAATAGATTGATATGTCAAAGAAGGCGATTGACATAGTTAGATTCGACCCGCTCCACCTCTCACATACCTATGTGTATGGACCAAGTACGAATCCCACATTTTGCTTCATATCCACACACTCACGAACATAAATTCATATAATTTTCGGAGTTGCAGACATGATTTCCAATAGGTTTGGATTACTAACTACAAAAATTATCTGTACGTAAATTATATATACTGAATGTATTTATTCTTGTCTAGTAATACACAATGGAACGATTAAATTGGATAAGATTGTTCCTAAATTATATATAAATTTGACGAGATAAAATACTCCATGCGTTCTTTTTTAAGTGTTCTCCTAGTAAAATTAAAAAATTCTTAAATAAATATCTCTTTCACAATTCCAATGTATAAAATTGACAAACTATCTAAATTGCCCTTACATAAATAATAAAGAGAGTTAGTGTAATAATAATTTTCATTGATAAGAATAAGAGTTAGTTGTATTTATTAGGGGTATTTTTGTACATCTCATATTTACTAATCATTATCTTAATTACTGTGCATAAGTCTAAATGGACAGTTAAAAAAGAACGGAGGGAATAAACACCTATAACAAAATAAAAAATTACAGCCAACACAACGATATAATGTAGAAAAAATCTCTCCAAATTGATAGCAAAAAAATTTTGGGTGTTACACCCACCAAAATTAATTCACTAAATAATAGAGAGAATATAACTAAAATCACCTCGTATATATGGGAGGGATATAATATCAAATAGATATAAAAGTAAAATCACAAAATAAAACAATAAAAATATCAAAACAAAAATCTTAATATTCAAAGAATAACCCAAATAAACAACTGTCAATTCCGCAGTTAGTTACCAAAGATCTATATGGCCAATTCCCAAAAACAAAACTTTATTTCCACAAAGTGCTACTCTAAAAATATCAAAATATTATCTTCCATTATTAGTAATTAGGGTAACCATAAAGAGTGAATATCAAAACCTTCTCCCAATTGGCATGGGACCAAAAAAAAATCGAAGGCTAACATTTATATATATTTTTCCAAAAATATAAATCCAAAAGTGATCTAAAATCACCGAAGCAGCCCAATAGAGCAAAAGCCGGTGCTGCTGCCACCTCACACAATAGAAACAAAAGGCTTTTTAATTAAGCCTTAGCCAAAATTATATCATTGTCCTTGTATCTTCTCCAAACTAACAAAAACTTGCACAATATCTTTTTTTTCTTTCCTTTCAAACAAGGACCCAGCATCTAAATATGGTCAAACAAGTCATCGTACTTGGAGGTAGACCAACAAATCTCCCATTCCGATAAGTGGGAGAGATGCATGTCAATCATAACACCAAACAAATCATCTGAGTTGGTTATTATATCCTTGAGTTCCAACAACTCGCAAATCCAAAAATTGACTATTTTCCTCATGAGCTCCAACAATTAGGATCGCAATTGGACTTTTATTCTCGAGATCCAATCAACTCACAATATTGGTTTTCCTTTCACAAGCACCAATAAATTTGACAATTTATCCCATGGAGCTCCAACAACCCGCAAATGGTTTTCGTCACCAATCACCAACAACTTGGAAATTTTGGCTTTCATCAAACGAGCACCGACAACTAGTCAAGTTGCTCCTTAAATACTAACAAGGTGGCCTAGTATAAACATACGTGAAATACCTATCAACCATTGTCTTTGCAACCCAAATTTTTATTCATTCCACCGAAACAATACTCGGTACAGTAGCTAATGAAGAAACACAAATCATCAAGCGAAGCACCCAAGAAGAATATCACTAGTGGCACTAACCAAGTGACTTTATATTCAACGCAAAATTCTTAAAAATAGTAAACTCAAATCGATCCAACATTACTCCCTTGAAAGTAACATCTTCCTGACAATTGTTGCCACCAACCTGAAGAGTTTCACCTATACATAACCAAATAGGTGCAATTTTTCCTAGTATATCTTGTGTCAAAACTTCATTTAGTTATTGTCACTTCTTCATTTACACATAAACTCAAAATTCTCGTGAACAAGACCAAAACTCTGATACAACTTATTGGTATCAAACACACAAGAGTTCCATCCCAATTTTGATACCCCTTATTGGGAATACTCTTATAGAGTAATACGCAATGAAACAATCAAGCTCGATAAGGTCACTTCCGAATTTTGTGTAAATCTAGTTAGGCAGCATAAACAACAATTAGAACAAAAAAACAAAAAAATACAACCGACACAACAATATAAAGTGAAAAAATTCTCTCCAAATAGGGAGTAAAAAATCAACGGGATTACACACTCACCAAAATACTTCACCAACCAATAAAGATAATACAATCAAAATCATCTCGTGTATCGAGGGGTATCAATCTTAAATAGATACAAGAGTAAAACCACAAAATAAAGTAATAAGGAATACTCAAACAAAAATCTGGATGCACAACGAATAGCCCAAATAAATAATAATCAATTATCCTATCATCAAATATCTATACGGTCGATTATCAAGAACAAAACTTTATCTTCACAAATTCTTACTCTAAAAATACAAAAATATTTTCCTCCATTATTAGTAATTATTAACTCTCAGTACCATTAGAGTAACCATAAAGAGTCGATATCGAAACTTTCTCCCAATTGCCAAGAAAAAGACAAAAATCATTATCCCTGTGGGAGGAAAGGTACAAAAAATATCAAATGCTCACACTTATATTTTTTTCCAAAAATATAAATTTCAAAAATGATCTAAAATTACCGAAGCAGTACAAGAGAGCAAAAGCCATCGCGGCCTCTATTTTTCTGCCATTGCATGCAATAGAAACAAAAGGATTTTAATTAATCCCTCCGTTCTTTTTTAAGTAACCTTTAACCAAAATAAAATAATTCTTAAATAAATGACATTTTCACAATTGAACTACCTAAGTTACATATTTCATTAATTATTTTTATATTTTTCAATGAGAGATACTTTAGTCCATATTTTTTTACCACTTATTTTCTTAATTGGTGTGCACAAACTAAAATGTGTTAATAAAAGCAGTATAGAACCCTAAATTACAACCACATAGATACACAATACATAACTATACAATACAGTCAAATCATTGCGAAGAAAATGAAGTGTATGGAAAAGGAAACCAATACCGAGAGAGAATGGGTCAAGGCCGAGGCCTGAGCGAAAATCGAGTACAATGACACCCATGGTTGTGCCTTCGCACCTACATATCTCTCTCTGCAACATCGCTTTTTCTCTTTAATTGCTTTCTATTTCTTCTTCATTCGTCGTTGTTTGTCTTCTTTTGAAGGTTTCTTTATTTATCCTCCTCTGTCACGATTGCATCACATTGAGTTTATCCTAGCCACGATGTCAACGTGATTACAAAAATAGAATTGTAATTGTGAGTATTGTATGTGCGATCTCTCATATTTGATATGCGGTTAGAAGAAGGAAACGTAGGTGTGGTCTTTGGTCGATTATACCCCTGTTAGTTGTATTGTATAAGAATAATTTTGTGTAAATAAATAATTCTTTGAGGGATAATTTCGGGAAGTGATTGTTGACGTAGTCTCGTCCTTCATCCTATGAAGAAAGGTCCATGACTGAACAAATTTTGTTTTTGCTACTGTCGGAAATTTTACTTCTCATGAACTTTTTTTTTTTTGTGATGAATTTATTCAAAATAAGAATTTACGGTTGGACATGTTTTTATTTTGCATTTAAAACAAATTATAGTGG
>MKEJ01021178.1:0-18924 GCA_001753735.1 Embelia ribes | reverse complement strand
TATTGATTTTTATTTAATTTTGTAAGAATTTATACTCCTCAAATTTTCTTTAAATTTTTTAGTAATATTTATAATGTTTCATAGTCTTTTTCTATGTTTTTTCTATATATATCATTTGCATTTCCGAAACATTTTTTATGCTTTTCTAAAGCGTTTCCTATGCATTTTTGAGGTATTTTCTGCACATTTCACTTCAAAAAATTTCAGCATTTTGTTTTATACTGTAAACACATTCCGGCACGCCCAAAATCAACGGTAACTTCTTCTTGATATGAATTGGTGTCTGCATGTACATGAGCCAGACCACAAACAAAACCTGCGTTTCCTACACCAATTCATAGTCATTACTCACTTGTCGTTAGCTTTTCTGTTTTAGCCGGTTTCACGTCATTGCTGATAGTATCAAATGTTTTGAGGGCAAAATTGCCCTAAAATAATTTATTTCGAATACACTCCAGCTCCACTACAGCATAAATAAGTTGAGAAGCTGAGCCTATTGGCTTATAGCTTTTTGCTTATTTTGGAGAAAAAAGCTATTAAACTAAGCTTAAAAGCCTACAGCCCAAGCATTTAGCTTAAAGCTGAAATTGCAATAAGTTCGGCTTTAACAACCCACCATGATATGAATCGGTGTCTGCATGCACTCTAAATTTGCTCAATGCCTTCTTAAAGGGATCAAGATATGCTCCTCTAGAATGCTCATATAATTTGCTAAAATATATTTTAGAATCATTGAACTGTATGACAATTCAAGGCACTGCTAGGTACCATGCATGATCAAATTGCTCAAAAAGTCTATATAAGCAAATATTTGATCATTTTATACTAATCGAGGAAACTTTTGAGTAGTGAAGTATCCAAGGGAGCTGCAATCATTTTGTGATCACAGCTAGATTTGTTGGGTTACAACTTTTAAAAAATAAAAAATAAGATTAACTTATTTATGTATGATAGAAAACTAGACGCATCCTACTAAAAACCTGAGACTTATTTCGGTTGGTACTAATGCACTGCCACTGCCATATGGCTAGAGTTGCCAAACCTACAAAGCAAAAATTCTCTTTACCGACACAATAGAAGGCCCAATGGCCCCAAAAAATAGGTCAATGAAAAAGAAAATATCAATAAAAGAAAATAAAAAAGCAAGGAGAAGCCAAATTGGCCAAGAAAAAAGAAGAGAAACCATCCAACTGCGATATGCGGACCTTAAATCTTTTAAGGGAAAAAACAACGAAATGACCAAGCACCGTCTTGCATAATTTATTCCTTCACTATGATGGTGTGTCAAATACCATATATTGGATAGTAATACAGAACCAATTCGATATCAAAACAATCAGCGTAATTCAACCATTGATAGCTTTATGGAATTGTGAAGTAAATATTACGTTATACAACAGCACAAGGACAAGTAAATTTAGGCCATTATTCGATTTCAATTCTTTAATAAGCCTCTTGTTCTTCTTGTATCTCACTCGGTCTTGAGTTCCCAGCATCAGCATACACATGACCGCTAGACTCAGATGATAGTGCACTCACATCTGAATTCAAGCCATTGGTGTCTGGTACACCACCTGCCTCCGATATTTTCGTGATCCTCTGCAACTCATCACTGGCCAGTAACTGATCATCCGTCAATGATCTTTGAGAAAGTGGTTTCTTGGGTTGCCGAATGGCAGCAGCAGCTTCTGGTATTGCAACAGGTGGCGGTTGGGGAGGGACCCATGAGCGCTGGACTGGTAGACCGTTCGCAGTCACATCAGAAGACCTGGTTTTGAACTCGTTCTCATTTTCAATTTCTGTTATACTGACGTTTTTCTTTTGCCACCAAGGCACTGCACTATCTCCGTTTGTCTGATTGATGAAACCATTGTCCTTTGAGTTGTAGTTGACCCCAATACTGCTCTCATTGGACTGCCGAACTTGGGTGAAGCTGCTTTGAGTCTGGCCAACCTCCCAAGGCTAATGAAAAGGAAGACAATAAATTTTGATAAAACAAAGGAACAGATTAAGGAACAACATTGAGGGAGACGGATGTAATTTACTCAAACTAACCACACGCACCTTGATTGGAGTAACTTGATGAACTAAATGAAACAAAAGCAAGTAGATACAAGGAATAACAAACCAACCTTAGGTCTTGGTGCTAGCTGCGGAGTTGGTAATGGCTGATTTGGATTGGGTGGCATATCATTTATTTCCTGAAGAGAAGAGCAGAAAACAAAGGTTAGCCTAAAACCAAAGAAGCCAACAAACACACAGACAGGGATAAGCAAAATTTACTCGAATATTAGAAGGCTTTTCTCCTCGTTGAAGCATAGCCATGATCTGCAACATGAAGGTCCAAGAAAAAATCAAAACCAAACAAAAAATCCAAGCTTCCATTTCAAAAATACTGAAATATCATAGTATAACTGTACAAGACAGAATACACTCGAAGCCACAACTGACAAAATTAGTTTTCAGCAGGAGTGACTTTAAATCATATTCTGGAGTCGACGGTGCCTACCTATATCCCACCTCTTCTATAGCTGACATGAAAGAAAGAGATTAAGACAGTGACATAAGATGGGTTGAGATAATCAGGATACCTTGCTGACATCCACTGAGGGGTAAAGTGATCTTTCAAGTGTTGCTAGTACAGGATTTCACAAATATAATATATATATATATATGTATGTATGTATGTATTTATACCATAGGACTTTTAAATAGGTATATATATGCATCAAACTGTATCCCCTTCCCTTCTTTTTCTTTTTCCTTTCATTTATAAAAGCCTTGGACCCTTCTTTGATTTTGCTCTTCTTCATAATAAAATAAAATAATTGAATCCTTGTGATTCGATTACAAAACTCTTTTTGAAATCATTAGTAATCAGATGTACCACAGCATGATGAAAATAAATATTATTAACTAACTTGCCTCCATATATGACTTTGAGTGAGGTGCGGCAGATGGTTCAGCATTTGAAGTTGGGGATGTTGATCTCCCTGTCCAGAAGTTCCAGGATACATCAAGCGACGTTTCAAACTATATATATATATATATATATGGACGGCCCAGTGCATAAAGCTCCCGCATTGCAAAGTCTAAGAGGGTCTAAAAAAGATACAAAACTAAAGCATACTACAGACAAATACCTGGGTAGAATTCGGTTGTTCCATTCACATTTAATTGCTGTAAAACAAAAAAGTTAGAAACCAAATTCCAAGGTTTGAGGAGCAGATGAAGAAATTATCCAACTTTTACATGGAAATTTCAACTTCAGACTTACCCTTGAATTACTGACCGACACTCGTTGTTCTTGTTCAACAAGAGGAACTCTTTCCGGAGTATTACCTTGTCCATGTAATAGTCCGAAACAATATTCAGTATAATTGTAACAGGCCCTTCAGAAAAATTGTCAACAATATGGAAAAATAACAAATGAAAGAAGTATGCCAGAACCAACATAATAACATTTATCATTCTTAGAACAAATCCACATATACAAGTAACACAAGCCTTTCATCAAATGTAATATTGTGAAAGAATTTCTTGTAGAACAACTGTAGGCAACAAATTCTGTAAAAATTATTTATGCGCACGCAATCCTAAGTTTGGAGAAGAACTCTACACAGTCAAGGGTTCAAAAATCATGAACTAAAGAGCACCGAACAGCAAAGCTTCGAATTATGCAATATACCAACTGCAATTTCCTATACAAAATAATAAATGAAGATGCAGAGATGTTCTATTCCCACAGTGCGTGGATACGGAAACCTATAGAGCAGAGATATTGGGTTTATACTCTGATGAAATATAATTCTATCGAAATAGATAACTGATAGATAGATTTTGTTCCAGATTAAAATTTAACAAGAAATAGATAACACACTACCTTCCAATTTCCTTATAGAATTACTCATTGACTTCATCTCCTGGACTTGCACTCCCAACAGGCTTATAAGTTCCTCAAAATATTTCCTTTCTGACAAAAACAGTATCACGGTAATCCACGTATGACAAAAAGATATAACCATTAAAAGACCAACAAATATCCAAAGAAAAGGCAAAAAAATTACACACTCACCTTCACCTTTCGAAATCAACATTTCCTGGCTAGCACGCGCCACATCAGCAGCTGCAGCTGCAGCAGCTTTGGCAGCAGCCGCTGCTTCTTCTTCCAAACTGGGTTTTCCAGTGATCCTTTTGGCAGCTTCTTCCTCTTCAAATATAACCTTGCGAATCCAAGACTTCAACCTTGGAACAAAAGATCTCTACAAAAAGGGAAAATAAGGAAAGGGAAAGTCATCAGAGGTTACCATCGACATCATATTAAATTTGGGAGTAGACAACTGATATGTATCCATCCTATAAAGGGAAGATGGTGTTTGAGAAATCAAATTATGTTGAAGACTTAAAAAAAACTTCGATAGTCAAGGGATCAACAAAGTTTAATATGGATGTAACCGAGATCAGCTTACAATACAACAAGAGATTAATATCCACATACAATCAAAGTATTCATTTCAGACACTCCCTCAAAGACCAAGGAGAAAGGCAACAGTGTGATGAAGGCATTTCGGTTCATTATTTTGGTACTTGGTAAAGTTACATACTCTTTCTCATACCTTGAAAATCACAGCTGTTCCTGCACCTGAAATAGCCAGGAAACCTATAGCAGCGAGAGCATAGGACCAATGAAATCCAGACCGAAGAAAGATCCCCTGGTTAGGATTGGCACCAGCAACAAGTGCTGAAGACTGCAAATTTTTATTAGTAACTTGCGGCTGAACATTGGATACAGGATTCATCTGGCTATCTGTAAAACAAATATGATCCAGGCGATAAACTTAATAATTGGAGGGAAAAAAAAAAAGAAGAAATGCAAAAAGATGTCATATCAAAATATTATTGCCAGTAACCGAAGACAAAAATTGCAGGAAATATTCACCTTGAGGGCTAGCAGATGGCTGCGCAGCTGAAACAGGAGGAGCTGGATCCTGTAATTAACACCAAAAATAAACATAAACATAAAAGGAAACTTGATCAATATTGTAGTGTAGACAGGAAATCCAAGAAAAATAATAGAATATACTGCTCACAGGAACACGACGGAAAGCTTCATCAATCTCCTCCTTAGTAAGACCCTTCCTCTCCAGAAAAGATCGCCTGTACATAACTGGGGAACCCTTCACTCACTTTTGGGTGCGAAAGAAACTTAATAGCATCTTGGACTTGGTCCTCTCACATCGGTTCAGAGTTCACAAATACAGATGTCGGAGAAGGCTCTTTACTAGTGTCGGAATTAGCTTCATGCTGACTGCCCACTGTTGGCTGTACTGCCTCCGGAACTGTACTTTCGAGACAGAAAGAGTGAGGAGCTATTAGTATATAATATATAAGTTATAACTCTTGCCCTAGGTTTGCCTTCGAGCATTTCTTTGTTTTCAAATAAATCTTCACTTATCTGGGAAAAGTTTTAGTAGCATATATCTGAATCTACATAACATTTTACCTAAACTGTAAAAATGGATGAACAGAAATAGAAAGTAAAAATTACTACATGAAGAGAACTCAACAAGATAACTAAGTTCAAACTCTTTCCAAATAAACTCGTACAAATAGAAAAGAGAGGACAAGGAGTGAAGGAGGATGTAGCTACATAACATTTTAGCCAAGTAATAAAAAGGAGTAACAGAAATAGAAAGTACTATAAGAAGAAAAAATCAACAAGATAACCGAACTTAAAATCTTTCAACATAAACTCACAGAAAGCAGAAAAGGGAGGACAAGGTGCAGAGGAGGAAGAAGCCACAACAAAATTATCTCGTAATAACTAATATCAGGTAGACTTCACTTGATAGACAGAATCTATAAAACATCTACTCCACCAAAAAACTTGCATGCGATGCATAATGATCAAAAGGCAGAAACCGCAAAAATAGTGGTCTTCAATATCTATTTTACAAAGTTGATGAAAATAGTAGTGTGTATTTGATAATTTCCTCTTATATACTGCCACAACTTGGACATTCAAGAAAAGCATCGAGACAAGAACTTAGTATTCGTTTTAAACAACAAAAATAGTATTCTAACAATTGAAGAATGATGTCTTCAGAGTGTTTCAAGCTCTATACTGATTCAAACGATTTTTACTTGAACATTAACAAAAATTTGAGAAATATTACCAAAGAATTACCTCTTTAGAGCATTTTAGGTTCTTTACTAAATCAAACGACTTCCAAATACTGACTTGAACATTATCTCGCTCAGTCCATTGGTTCGAAGATTGTAAAATACCTACTTTAATATTACTAAGTGAAATGCCTACATCTTAACCTCTAAATAGTGTTTTAAATGCTTTAGGCACCTTCAAGGCGCTAGGCCCTTCGTTGCCTTAGGTGCTAGGCGCTTGCATTAGCGAAGTGAGGCATTAAGAATTATGGCAGATGGTTCCTTCCTTGATGCCAGAATACCTTGACCTTGGTCCTCAAGTGAAGATTATGTTTCTCTTATTCTACTCTCATCTTGATCTAATGACAAAATCAAAGCTATTTAATTTAATTTCAAACAAAATTGTTCAGGTTTGTTGTTGTTTAAAAAAAATTGTGTCTTAGCGCTTTAGAATGAAAAGGCAAGCGCCTAAAGCACCTTGCCCTAGGTGAGAGCCTAGGCGAAGCCTTTTTTTATGGAGCATTGCTGGAAGCTCTTAAGGCGCCCAAGGGGAGCTCCCGGGGATGTATATATGGTGATGGTTTGAAGATTTCAATTTCTTTTGGTTTTCGTGCCTTGATTTCAAGTTTTCATACCATTTTCACATACGTGGGAAAATGATCTTCAAAACTAATGAAAACAAGCCTATTTTTCTGAAACATGTCAAATTATTTACAGAACCAGGATTCAAGATACTAAATATTTGGAACTGCATATCCGCATCAAATGTATTTGTAAAGCGCATAAAGTCAATTTTTTAAGAAGGCTAAAAGTCAAATTTTTTTTTATGGGGTACTAAAAATGCATAAAAAATTTACAATAAAAAATAAGATATCGGATTGTTTCATCCTAACAAAGCATTAAGCAGTATAGTAACACAGGGAAAAAGCAAATAATGAGTTCAATCAAGCTGCTAATCTTACAAATTTCCAAATTAAATATAGCTTAATAAGTGATAATATCTGACAATTCTTCTCATTTGAGTGCATTCCCATCTACTTTTTTCCATTAAAAAAAAAATGATCAATCACAGTGAGCAGATTAACCAGTCAAGAAAAATATATATTAATTTGAAGCAGAGAATTGATGAAGATAAATAAAATTACCGGTAGTTAGAGGATTATTATCATCAGCAGGCGTCGCCATGGGAGCTCACTGGAGGAGAGGGATAGAGAAACAAATAAGTTGCGAAATTGAGTTACTATTTATAATGAACGGCAAATTGAATAAATAAAATAATACTCCGGACATTATTTTTTAATTTAAAGCACAAAAATTAATAAAATATCTCAATGGTAGAAAAGAAAATATTAATATTTTATTTTACTATACTTCATTAAATTTTCAAAGCATATTACTTTAATCAAGTAATAATTAATAATTAATTATTATTTTTTAATTATCACTTTAGCACAAAAATTAATAAAATCGCTTCAATATAGGGAATAAATAATATATTATGTCATTACCTTTCATTAAATATTAAAAATATATCATTATAATTAATTAATGATATAAAATTAGAGAAAAAATAATTAATAATTCATTAATTTTTTAAATAAATAAATAAATAAAAATTTAAAAATAATTTCAAAATGATAATTAAAAAGCAATTGAGGGAATAATAAAAAAGAAAGAAATTAGAAGATTGATAAGAATGTCAGGGGTTTCTGTTAGGTAATCGGGCCAAATATGAATGCCAAATTACCAATCTGATTTATGTAACTTTTACAAGTAAAGCACCATTTGCCAATTTATTGGGTTAAATCCTCCTCCATAATTGTTATCATTCGTAATCTTTGCAACTCTTATCCTAACCTTACAAGTGTATAAAGTAGAAATTAATAGTTGCTAAATTAAATTATATATATTTCCAACAATATAAATAGAATACTTGATCATTCACTATCCACATTTATCTCTCATTCAAAATTTGATTTTATATGCCTATACATTAAATTTGATTTATACTTATTCACCATCTTAAATATTTTTTATCATATAATAAAAAAATAATTCTTTTTTTACAATTAAATATCAAAATTTTAAATTTAGTTCCATACTAAAATAAAGAAATGGATGTGAAATAAAATAAATAGATTTAAGAAAATATTTATATTCATTTTATTATATTATTCAAATATTTATATTTTATACTTTATCATGAATAGTACTAATGCGGTAAAGAGAAAAAAATAGGTGAGTTTCTCTTTTATGATTTGGGTTAAGATCATAGTTTTTGTTAGCACGTTAAGAGTTATAAAGATTATGGAAGAAAATATTTATGGAGGTGAGCTTAACCCTAATTTATTAAACATACTAGCCATGCGTTTAGAGAATTCACACCAGTATTTATCATTTAGTTTCTACATATGGCTTTTAAAAATATATAGTATTTTTTTCTAGAAATTTTATATTTTTTAAATCATCTATATATATTAGTATTTTCAATAATTTTTTAAAAATTACTAAAATAACAATACTCTATCCGTCCATGGCAATTTCTCATTGTTGTTTTTCCAAGAATAATCACCAGGCAAAATCTATATTTATTTAAAAATGTAGCAAATCTCAAACATTACCCCTCGTTATTACTAAAAGAAAGTCAAGCAAAGAATTTTGTTTCAAATTTGAAATGGAGCACCTAAACATACATGCATGGGTGCCCACGAGGCATGTTGAATTGCGTTTTGGGATGCTCAAGCTCGGTTCATCAATAGTTTTTTTTTGCTCGAGCTTCGTTTGGTTGATTAGTATTTGAACTGAACTTGAACCGAAATTTTATCGAACCCAGCTCAAACAGCTTGTAAACTACTTGAAAAATCTTGAATAAAAAATGTGCCACATTAGTCTTTGTATTTTTTGAAAATTTTATGAAAATGCTATAGTAAATTTCTCAATGGAAAAATCTCTTATTCACAATTTTTCTGTTTAAAAAATAATTTTTTCTATCAAAATTTCAAAACCTTAATTAAGTTTTGGAAAACCATTTTTTTATATTTTGTTATAACATATATAATTATTCTAATAGTATTTAATAAATTTTATAGAAATATTATTATGAGTAATTTCTAAAATATAAAATTTTAATATGAGAAATAAATTTCTAGAGGGTGAATGCACTTTTTTCGTTTTTTGAAATCTTTAATTTTTTTCGGTTTGTGCCGTCTGATTAGTTCATAGGATCCAGTATCTTGCTACTTTGAATGTACTTACAATGCAGACAGTGAGTTAGTAAAATACATGGAGAAGTGGGATGTGACCCAGAGATGAAAATTGTTAAAAATGGGCTTGAACACGCTATTCAAGTTGCTGGGCATTGAGGCTTGTATCTAAAATAAATTGTATAAATGGACTTGGACTATGAAAGAGCGAGCAATAGTTAACCATATTTACTTAAGGTATTAAGATAGTTTTATACCATAAAGAATTTCGTTTCGACACAGGTTTGGACCACGAGTCTTGCTATTCGCAAGTAGTTCTAGCTCAAGTTTGATAAAATTGCTTGAGCAAAGTTCGACCTGATTAACAAATGAGTCCAACCCAAGTGTTAAAATATTTAACTCTTTCGAATTCGTGAGTAGCTCGTGTGCATATATATATATATATATATATAAATTTCGATCTTGATTCTAGTCAGGTACTGGCCTTTACACATTCAATTGAGTCGAGACCGAGTCAGACTTAAACTTAAGTTTGGATCAAGATTGAGCTCAAGCTTGAATAGGATTCTTTTAAATCGAGCCGAGTTCGTGCATGTCTTATATTTGGCTCAATTAGGCTCATTGGTTCGGCTAACTAAGCAAATAAAATAAGTTTGTTTGGTGATTGTCCTTTTACATCATCGATACGGACTCTATAGTGTGTAGTACATTTCCTAACACATACATATAGCATATAGTAGGGGAGAGCAAAATTCGGGTTTCCGAACCCAAAATTCAGGTACCCGACCCAAATTATCCGAAATTCGGGTTCGAATTCAGATTTTTTTTTTCAAAAATTCGAGTAATTATCCGAATTACCCGAATAATGAAATGACGTCGATTTATATAATATATATATAAGAAACGACATCGTTTTATGTATATAATTCGGGTTTGGTTCAAGTAATTTGGGTAATTTAGTAATTCGGGTTCGGGTTTCTTGATTCTATTTCGAATTTGGGAATTTAGGGTTCGGATAATTTGGATTCGAGAATCTCGTTTTTTTTTTCCGGGTAATTCGAGTTCGGATAATTTGGGTCGGGTATACTTAAATACACACCCTAGCATATACCAACACAAAAGATTGTAAAGTTAGTAGCACAACTCTCACCGCCTTGGATTGGAGTCGTCTAAAACCATAAAAGGTCATCCATGCATTATCCAAACTAATATTGGCTGAATTATCACAGACCTAAACTGTCTTTTAAAGTAAGATTCAAGCTCAGGCTATCCATTTTATATGCCAAAATTGTTAATATGCTAGCCTTTGACATGATTATCATCCTCATCATCAGAGTTTTAATCCCAAAAATTTGTGTTCTGGCTAAATAAAAACTAAAATTAAAAAAATTCTACAAAAAAAAGAATCAATTATATTGTTGCAACAAGGCCCTACGATTGTGACAATCATGCAAACACAAGCCAAGTTGTGCACCTTTAGTGGACTTATACTCAAACCTAGTACCTTTTTTTTTTTTCTCTGATCAAATTCATTATACTCATAGTAGACTTTAAGATTTATCAATCTGCATCTCACTACATCACAAAAGTTGCTCTGTTACCATATGCAGAAGTGACCCACTACCTTTTTCTAAAAGCCTTATGAGATGGAAGATGGTGCATCTGACTCTTGAGTAACAGTGAAACATATTTTTAACTACAAAAATAAAATTTTGTAATAAAAATTTTTGAGAATAATTTTATAATTTTATTTGAAAAATTATATATTTGTAGTTGAAAAACTCTTCCTCACTGTAACATATTTTAAAAAAATGTTAGCCACTCTTCACGGTTATGGGATAAGACGGAAATGGAGACCAAAATCAGATCTAAAATTATTGAAGGAAAAAAAAATATAATAGTAGAAGAAGAAGGTTGAACAAGTACATCTCTGCTGGATCTGAAGCGGACTCTTAAGCTTTTCCCAAGTGATTAATCCCTTTCAGTTCATGACCCAAAATCCATACCTTCCACATCTAACATATTACTACTAACTTGTATAATAAACTCAGCATTCAGCCGAAAGGAAAATTACAGAAACAAACAATTAGCAGCTATAATAATAACACAACAATGATGACCCACAATTGTGAAAGCATAATTTTTTTATTTTATTTTTTTCACATATTGCTTTAGGTTGGATCATTATTCTAGAATTTTGAATGAAGTCGGTACGGACCCAGGGCTAGCTGCAAAGGAGTCCAAATTTTATTATCTTTTCAAAGACCTAATTATATTTGTTTCCAACACTAAGATGCGAATTACTTTAATTGATATACGTTGAATCCACATCCCTGTAATTCATATGCGTCGAATCCACCCCCAAATCAATTAAAACGGCATATCCTTGTTTTTGGATTCATTTTATAGAATTTGCAGATCATTGTACCCTTAGAAGGGCTAGTTTGAATTTATCGATTGAGAATACAATGCTCATTGGTAATGGATACGTAGATATATGTCAATCACAAGACACCAATTCTTAACGTGTGTTTACATATTAAGTTTGATAAGGTGACACCAATCCTGGTATGCAAAAAATAAACAAGAAGGCAAATATGCATGTAATTAACCTGTATAGCTTCCAAGGGATTAGGTGTTAAGAGTACAAATGCTCTTAAATTTACATGGTCCATGCATGAGATTTCAAGAAAGGTTGAAAGGAAAAGGGCAATAAATTCAAAAAGATTTTGGTACCTGAAACTGTTTTCAAATTCCACAAGAACAAACAAATAAAACAACATAACAGGGCACCACACCACCCATCACAATAATCATTCAATGATTGTCTAGGAGCAACACATAAAAATGGACTCTAGTCGGTGCATAAGTACACTTGAAATGTATTTCTAACTTCATATTCATATAATCATTGATCACTTGGGCATAAAACATAATAGAGAAAAGAATATACATACATATATGTTGGCGTATATGTCTATATTCAGCATGATTTTGCTAAAGACATCCTACTGAGAACATACACTAATTCAAATATAGCTGAAGAGAACTCAACAATCATCGAGCTCATATATAAATGGATGCTTACACCACAAGATTCACATAATCATTTCAAGATTGTGGTACAAAATAAAAATCACCTTTAACAAATATAGTAGCACAAATAATTATTACAAAATTCACACACAGCAACCCAGCTATACCCTTCCTTCCACCTTTTTACATTTCCGTGTTTGCTTTTAAATCTCGTATATTTAATCAATCCAATGCCTCCAGAAATCATACCTTAGTAGCATCATTACTTCGAGTATTATGGTTGGCATCTAAGAGTGTCTCCAGTGATCTGGCTTTTCTGGTCCTGACCTTGCCAGCTTCTTTTAGTAACTCTGCCAAACGCTTTTTTTCATCGCTTACGTCTGGATTAGCGGTCCCGAGCTTTTCCTCCCTCGTCCCAACCACATGTTCCAGTACTTCAATTGCCTCATCCGATCTAAGGCAAGTTACAAAAACAAAACCACCCAATCAAAAGATGGCAACACATAAAACAATCAGCTAAATATACAGCAGTAAACTCACTTTACTGGTGAATTTATCTCATCGGCAAAATTCAAGATGAAAAATAAAAGCACTTCATCTAAAATGTCAAAGGAGTAAATAAATGTGAGGATACCGCATGGGGCCTTGTCTGTATCAAGTCTGTGATATTATAACCCCACCATGTCATTATATTTTGCTTACTTATAACTAAGCTTTTTTGAACTTTTTGTTTACAACAATGAGCTGCTTTGTTGGATTCTCTAAATCAAGTTCTTTTTCCAATTTAATTAAAATAAGCTTCCAATGAGTAACAGCTAAAGAAGGGTTCACTTTTCTTAATTTTCACAAGTTCTTTTTCCAATTTAATTAAAATAAGCTTCCAATGAGTAACAGCTAAAGAAGGGTTCACTTTTCTTAATTTTCACAAGTTTAGACTCACATAAGAAAACTGCTCACTTTTTGCCACCTACGCGCTTTGTTATATGCATTACTCTTCAATTCAAATGTGTACACTCGTTAACTTACTAGATCCAACCAAGAAAACACTTAAGCTTGACTTATTTTTTAGTTAATGTCTGTACTTCTTTACATATGCGATTGGTTAAGTGCAAATTAAATCGGATGGCAAATCATAAAACTAGTTACACAAAAAACAAAGTACTCAACAGAACCCACTCACGTAAATTATGAACATTCATAACTCATTAAGACGTACTGATATCACATAACTAGTATTACTTTAATATCAAATAAAAAAACCATAAATGCGAAAAGGAACATACCTCCCAAGTGCATCATATGTTCCAGCAAGGTTGCTATACACTCCAAGCGTATCGGGATGATACGGCCCATACTCTTGTTCTAAAATACCCATAGCCTCTTCGAATAATTTTAAGGCTTCATCTATAGCATAGCGCTGCACACAAGCAAGTCCCATTTGATTGAGCGCAATCCCAAAAAATGCAGATTTTTTCTCCCCACTAGCTCTAAGCTTAGAAATAGCATTCTTCAATGATGAATAAGACTCAGAGTAATTTCCCAACATATAATAGATAACCCCCATCTGAGCTTCGATCCCTGCAATAGTATTTTGTTGACCAGGGTAGTCGCTATATATCTTTAAAGCCTTTTGAAGCAACTTAATTGCTTGTTCAAGCTCGTTCATAGATTCGTATATGGCAGCGACATCAGTTAGTCCACTAGCAATCTCTTCCTGAGGAAACCCCAAGATGGGTTTCGTATATATACGAAGAGCGTTTTCACAATATGATTTCGACTCCCTCGATTTCCCTGTTTTGTTGTACAAATCAGCCAAACGTACAAAAACAGAAGCGACTGTAGGGTGGTTCTCCCCTTTTGAGGTTTTGAAAACCGTGAGTGCCTTCTGGAAGGCGAAAACCGCCTCATCGTATCTGTTCAGGGATAAGTACGTATCTCCGATGCTACAGTCGACAAAGGGAACCTCCGCTTCTTGGCCATTTGCCACCATAGACATGCCAGCTAAGACAAGATGCTCGAGGGCACCCTCGTGGTCCCCTTTTGTTTCGCATATAAGACCCATAAGTCTTCTATCAGCAGCCTCTTCGAGCGAAGCAGGTTGACCATTCTCTCTGTGTATATCTAGAGCCATTTGGCAATACTTAGCTGCATCTTCGAACTGCAGTGCTTGAACATGAGCTTCTGCTAAGTACCTACAAGTCTCGCCCACTCTTACATCTTTATCCCCCAATATTTTTCTTTGAATTTCCAAACCCGACGTGTAGCTCGAGATAGATTTCTCGAGCTGGCCCACCAATGCATATGTATCACCCAATTGCATATGGCCGGAAAATTTAGCAAGCGCATGCTCTTGAGTTTCCTCAACGGATATTGCTTCAATTGAGTGTTCAAGAACGGGGATAGCCTCGTTATACTGGCCTAAGTTACAGTATATAGCTGCGGTTACATGTAAAGACATAACAAGGTCTAAACTAGGCTTCCCGTTAGAACACTTCTCAAACGATTTGGCTGCTCGATGAGCTAACTCAAGGGCTTTTTGGGAATTTTCACCTGAAGAAAGCAAATCTCTTGCCTGTTTAAGCAAAAAGGGTCCGAGATCAGGGTTATCTAAGCCGCTACCAGAAGAGTCCTCGGTCCCATTTTGCGACTTAATCCCACCCGATGAAGAATTTTTGAGTTTTGTACTAGACAATCCCCCCACATTTGACTTTCTTAATGTCTTATCTTTTCTCTTATCCGAAATAGAAATATTACTCTTAAGATTCGAATTTCCAGTGTCTTCTGATTCCGAAGCTTTCTTTGATTTTAATGAAGATTGTGAGTTTTCAATTTTGCCCGATTTTTTACCCGTGGATGAGCTTTCCTTCTTAGAAGTTGAATCGCTATGATACCCATTTCTAAGCTTTTCAGCCTCTTCTTTCTCTTCTTCTTCCATGATTTCGACTTCCCTCCTCGCCCCACCTACGAGGTGGCGAAGTTCCGAATCGATAATCGACTCTTCGCCATCGGACCCAAAGCTAGCCCTAGAAGGCGATCGATCAGAACTTTGCATCTCACACACATTATCGAAAAGCTGCTCAATCGAGGTGTCTGCCGCTACATCAATGGGGGCTTGATCACCACCAGTTCGACGAGTAGGACTACTTTTCGTAGATTTAATTTCAGCTGAATTTTCATTAACTCGAGAAGAATTCCCACTTTCATTAACTATCCCGTCTTCATGAACTCCCTCAGGCATTTTTAATTTTATTTTTGCAACCCGATTCAGAGAAATAAATTTAAATAGATTATCTGCAAGAAATTTGCAATTTCCAAAATTAGATTAATTCAAAACATGGATCCTTTTGTACTCAACCAACATACCCCCACGGCCCCACTTCAGATCTAACAAACAAAATATTTCCTATTTTGTAACAAGAAAAAGAAAAGGAAAAAGAAAAAAACTCATACAGTAATTAATTGCTTCAATAGAGTACCCAGAACAATAATTGTTTAAGACTAATCCTACAGTAACAAACCACAATTTAACCTATACATACATAGACATATACATACACACACATATTGTAATTGAGGTCTAAATTGGCACCAATTCCATCAGGTATTAAAAGAAGATAAACATTAAAAACACAAACAGGAGATTTAATCGAGGAAAAAGAAACGAAAAATCGTCAGAGAATAAACCTTCAGTTGACTTCAAATAATTGATCCGCTGATATATAAGGTACCAAATAAGTATTTAAGATGACGAAATAAAACACATACCTGAAAAAACCCGTGGAAGAGAATACCAGAAAGTGGTGCTTTACTTCCATCCGTTATATGTGCATATATATGTGTGTGTGTGTGTATATGTATGTATGCATAGAGAGAGAGATTAAGGGGGTAAGTAAGTGTGAATATATAAGATTGATGATGGAGGCGGAGGACGAGGAAGGGATAGTTGCAAAAGGGTGAGGGTAAAATTGGAATTGAGAGAATGAGAGAAGAGATGGAATGTCAGAGGAGAGGAGAAGGTGACTTCTTGCCCGATCCGCGCCTGCAACCGCCGGTTTGCTTTCTGTTTCCCTTGCCACGTGGCAGTATTATTGTTCCTCCCCTTCGTGATAGTATGTCCCCATAGTTTCAAACAAAATTCTATTTGGTCCCGAAGTTTTAATTGAAACTAGTATATAATCCGGTGATATCTTTGGTTCCCGAAATTTAAGAGATGCTATTGTTTTTTATATGGAAAAAAAAAATCTTTAAATATTCAAAGAAGAATAGAATATCAACATAAATTCTCATAAGAGGCTCATTTATCCCTAAATAAATCACACTATAGCGAGCTAATTTGAAGTCATAATAAGGACCAAATGTGTAACTTCTTCAAAATCTAGATTACCAATGTTTCAATTATATGGACAAAATTGTTTGTTGGTTGAAACTATGGGGACCATTAGCATAATTAAACTGATAAAAAAGCCTAATTTGTTTTTGTAGAATTTTGACTAATTATACAGTTTTTACATCTGTTCATATTTGTATTTGTAGACTCTTCAAAGATTCATGATATTAAGAAATCATTTGTTCCTTTCTATACATGTAATCTTTTGCTAATTCACTTCTTTTCTGTAATGATTATCACAAATTAAGGAGACTAAGCACATTACAATTTTGAGGCTAAATTGAACAGGGGAGAAATTAAAATGAGATTAAAATAATAGAGGTCAAATTAAAATAAATATAAAGACGAGGGACAAATTAAAACAGGGGCAAATTGAAGTTTGCCCTTGCATTTATTAGCCGTGGGCTGTATTAGTCTAACTACTAGTTGTCACATTGCGTGCTCGTATTTATTTCATTTCAATTTTCTCTTTTAATTTAAGACAAAACAATTACCAAATCTATTTTGAGGAGGGGTGGGGAAAAAAGTGTTTGCAGCGAAACCCTACGTAATTTTAAAAGTTCACTAAAAAATTTACTACATTCAAGTGTGATCTTTTTATTTTTTTATATGGCTTTACTCTTCTAAACTCTCCCAAAATAATGTTCACGTTCTTGGCTCTGTAGGCTAGATTTATATGAGTGCAAGGGACACTTTGGGACCACAGTTAATGTGTGTGTCTATATATATATATTTTATTTTTTTTATATGTACGTTAATCTATTTAGTTAATAAAACAATTTAGATTCAATAAGCCTATTTTATCTGCTTGTAAAAGTTTTTCCGGATTGAAAAAATATTAGTTAAATTCATTATCCTTGGACACAAGTCTTCACCAGGTAGTATTTTTATTTTTAAAATTAATAGTGGCATACCCGGTGTATATCGTGACAATTTGACAAACTATAATGCTAAATTCTTGATCACAGGCTTAAGATATGTTATGCCTAGTTGTCCATTTCTTTTACCAATTATTCATTTTCCGTTTTTACATATTAAAGTGGAAATTAAGCATTACTTAATCAAATACCCAAAATCAAGCGTCCCACCTTTCATGAGTGTTTTAACAACTCCTTGATTGGTGTTTATTTTACCTATAATTGCAGCATTGGCAGAACTCAAAATTTTCTATAATACTTACCTTTAGAGTTTGAGAATTTTGATTGATGCCCTTTACAAAGCGTCCTTTAATAAAAAGAGATGGCCTATTATATAAAATGATAGGACTTGACCCATTTGCCCATAAATCCTAATTTATAACCACTAAATGGAAGTAGCTTATATGCATTTCAATTGATAGTATAAAAAACTAGCGGATTTTTATCTTCCATTTTCTTTTTCCTTTGTATTGTTTTACACGATCAAGACATGTTGGATAGGAAGAAAAACGTCTGGCACTACTTAATTGGGCGAAAGTGTAATGAGTTACTTTTTAGCCATAAAAATAAATTTTTGATAAAAAGTGACTCCTCACCCTTATAACTCTAAAAACAATGTCAGACATTTTTTTTCCGCTGTATATCATATTCTCAACACTCAAATGGAAAGGATTTAAATTTAATAAAGCAATGAACATATGAAATTCAAAGGTACAAGACCCTAGTTCACCCTAGTTCCGTAAATTAGATCACTGGTATTTTGATAATAAAACTAGCATGATTTTTTGGTGAATTATTATTGTAGCGGTTACCAGGTGTGGGATGCTCCTTATGATATCCAATGATTTTTTATTTTTTTTAACTTACTACAAGTTTAATTAAGTAATTATAAACTAAATAACATTAATTATCTCCGGTGATGTTGGTCAATTAAATAATAAACCTCTTACCTAACCTTTTACTAGTGTCAAACAAAGATTACATGACAAAGATTAATTATTTATTTATTTTAACGCAAAAGAAAAAATTGCATAAATGCCTTCCAAAAGGGGGAGGAAACCTTGTTATATATTACAACAGATGAGACAAAGAGGGAACCAAAAACATCCACACATAGCTTAGGCTATTACGGTAAAACCACAAATAAACCATCAGCAAATAAAATATGAGACGCGCAACGGCCACACAACACAATGGGAAAAAGCTCTAGCTCCATACT
>MKEJ01021174.1:0-11211 GCA_001753735.1 Embelia ribes | reverse complement strand
TTCAACCTAGCCCGGCCGGGTCGGCCCGAATTGCCAGCTCTAGCGAGAAACATACTTGAGATAACTTGGATGCTTTCTTGTGCATATTTTTTAAGATAAACTTGTTAGTTTATATTTTCTTTTTTTGGCCACATTCATGTTATTCATTTGTTCGTAGAAGTGATGTAATTGAAGTTTAAGTTGTTGTATTCATTCGAAGTATGATGTTGTAGAAGATAGCATTTTGCATTACGCTTTGTTATAACCCTTAAGATTATTCGAGTTAGAATAAAAGTGTAATATACTCTGTGTAGACTCATAGGTTGTATACATTATTATTTTGTTCAAGAAAGTAGCTTGAATGGAGTTATAAATGTGGTGTTTACTTTTAAGTTGATATAAAGGTTGTATGCAGGCTCTCTCTCTCTCTATATATATATATTGACACACTCTGACGAAGTTCATGCTGTAGAATGAGAAGTGGAAGTAGCGTTGTAAAAGTGAATTCCATTTTATTTCTTTTCTTTAAAAACATATATTTTTCGTTTCTTTTGTTTAAAAAAAAAATGGATCACACTCGCCTTCCGGGTTTTACTGGATTCGGGGTTGCGATATTACCTACCCGTAATAATAACCCTCTTTGCGAAGGGAAAACATACTAGATTAGATTTTCAATGTTTGCCTATTGCAAGTACTCTTATTTTTAATAGAGTTTTTATTGATATTTGAGATGGTTATACATTTGCTTCTTCTAATGACTCTCATTACTTTTTAATGTTTGTTAATGAATAATCTCACCTTACCTAGATTTACTTAATGCGCTATAAATCCATAATATTAAATTATCTTAAAAACAATTTTGCCATGGCATGTACTCAATATAATGCTACTATTCACCATGTTTGTACGGACAATGGTCTCAAATTTTGTTATCAAACTCAATATTTTTTTGATACTCAAGGAGTGTTACATGAATTTACTTGTAATGATACACCATAGTAAAATGGTGTAGTGGAACGCAAGCATCAACACCTTCTTAATGTTATTGGTTGCTTACGTTTCCATGCCAATCCTCCTATATCATTTTGAGGTGAATATATCCAGACTACAGTCCATCTTATTAATCGCACTCCTTCTACTAACTTGAATGGTGAGACTTCTTTTAAATGATTTTTTAATATAGAGTCATCCTACGATCACCTTCGTGTGTTTGATTGCTTTTGTTATGCCCAAATATTGAAGGCTGGTAAGGATAAATTTCAACCCTGTGTCACCAAATGTGTTTTTCTTGGATATCTCACTGAGCATGAAGCTTATCATGTCTACAACTTGGAAAATAAAAAAATTATAATTTCTCGGGACGTTACTTTTCATAAGTCTGTTTTTTTGTATCATGAGCATCCCACTTAAACCTTTCCTTTTACACAATCCACCAAATTACAAAATCATACTACTAACCCATATTACTCTAACCCTTTTCCTATCGTTGGCCATTTCCTTGTTCAAAGTTGCCCCCATCAGCTACCGAACCTTCCTCCGTGCCCAGTCCCTCTCAACCTACCGTAGGAGTTCCACGACAACTCGACTCCAGAAACCCCTTGTCAATTGCTGACCTTTCCCTACTTGCTGCCAATCCTCAACAGTTGCCTACCGGGCCCCACTCACCAACTGTCAATCCTATCTCCACCTTGCCCACTCAACCGGAATCACCTATCGAAAACCGTACCTCTTCCTTACTTGGTCGTTCCCGCCCCCACCGCACCATTAAACGACCCTTTCACCTTTTAGATTTTGATTGTCCTACCCTTCCCCCCATTCTCAATGCGCTCATTGTTGCCTAGTCTACGTTCGCCAGTACGGTATATCCTATTTCTTCCTTTTTTTCTTATTCTCTCTTTTCTCCTTCACACACTACTTTCTTAATATTGTTAATAACATTTCGGATCTTACTATCTTTTTCCCTATTGTGTGATATCCTCATTGGTGTAAAGCCATGGAATATGAGCTTAGAGCTCTGGAAGAGAATCAGACATGGACTTTAGTTCCGCTTCCTCTGGGCAAGCACCCTATTAGTTGTAAGTGGGTGTATAAGACTAAGCTTAATGTAGATGACTCCATGGAACGTTATAAGGCCCGCTTGGTAGCCAAGTATTTCACTCAAATTGAATGGTTAGATTTTCATAACACTTTTGCCCCTATGGCCAAATTGGTTACAGTTTTCTATTTATTTTTAGTTGTAGCTGCCCTTCGATGGGAACTTTATCAGCTTGATATTCATAACGCCTTCTTCCATGGTGACTTAAATAAGGAAGTCTACATGTCCTTGCCACAAGGTTTTTTAAGATAGGGCAGACTCATGTATGTCACCTTTATAAGTCTCTCTACGATCTTAAGTAGGCTTCATGCAACTGGTACTCAAACTCTCATCAGTTCTTATTTCTGCTAGGTATCGACAGTCACAGTCTGACCATTCATTGTTTACACGAATTTTGGGTGATTCTATTACTACTATTTTGATTTATGTTGATGATATAGTTGTTGCTGGTAATGATCTGCATAGTATTACTGTTACGAAATAGTTTCTGGCCGATCATTTTTGCATTACAGATTTGGGCAAATTGAAATACTTTTAGGGCATTGAAGTGGCCCTGATTGACAGTGGCATATTTCTCTCTCAGCAAAAGTATGCTTTAGATATTCTCACTGGATCTGGTTATTTAGGCACCCAATCAACTACTTTTCCCATGGAGCAGAATTTTTGCCTTCGTCCTACAAAGGGACTCTTCTGGCGGATCTGGGGGTATATCATCATCTTATTAGCAGGCTCATCTACGTTACAATTACTTGACCTGACATTGCTTTTGCGGTCAATCATTTGAGTCAGTTCATGCAAACGCCTAATGATGTCCATTTACAGGTTGTTTATCGCCTTCTTTGCTATTTGAAGGGTGCACCTGGTCAGAGACTATTTTTTTCTTCTCATAGTGATTTGCATCTTACAGCTTATACTGATTCAGATTGGGCGAGTTGTCCTACTACTAGACGCTCTACTACGGTTTCTTTATTACGTTGGGTTCGAGTCCTATTTCTTGGCGATCTAAAAACCAAGATATTGTTTCGCGTTCTTTCGTCAAGGCCAAGTATCGTGCTATGGCTATCACCACATGTGAGATTGTTTGGCTTGTAGTGTTTTTGTAAGATTTGGGGGTTTATTCATCTCATGTTGTTCTGTTGTTTTATGATAATCAGTCCGCTCTACATATTGCGTAGAATCCAATTTTCCACGAGCGTTCAAAACATATTGAGATCAATTGTCATTTGGTTCGTGATAAGCTTCGTGAAGGGTTGATTGCTCCAATTTACATGCTTATTCAATCACAAATTGCTGATATTTTTACTAAGCCACTTGGTCGGGATAAGCATCAGTAATTTATTCACAAGTTTAGTATTACGGATCTCGATATTCCAACTTGAGGGAGAATGTTAACAATGATATATTGTGTACTATATGTGACATACTTTATTATTTAGTTGGTCCCTCGTCTGTCTTATATATATTGGAGAGTATGTACATTATTTCTCTCAAGTTAAAAAACTTCTCTGCGATGCTTGCGAAAAAGGAAAACATACTAGATGAAGTTTTAACGTTTGCCTATTGTGAGTACTATTTTTTTAGTAGAGTTTTTATTGAAATTTGGGGTCGTTACTCGTTTGCTTCTTCTAATGGCCTTCATTATTTTTTTACACTTGATGAATATTCTCACCTTACTTGGATTTATTTAATGCGCTATAAATATGATTAAGATACAAAATTGTCTTAAAAAAAAATTGTCATGGCATGTACTCAATATAATGCTACTATTTGCCATGTTCATACAGATAGGTCTCGAGTTTCATTATCAAAGTCAAAATTTTTTTGATAATCAAAGGGTGTTACACGAATTTACTTGTAATGATTTCACACAACAAAATGGTGTAGTAAACGCAAGCATCAGTACCTCAATGTTGCTCGTTGCTTGCGTTTTCATGCCTATCTTCCTATACCAATTTGGGGTGAGTGTATCCAAACTGCAGTCCATTTTAGTAATCACACCCCTTCTACTAACTTGAATGGCAAGACTCCTTTTAAATGGATTTTTAATGCAGAGCCATCCTATGATCACCTTCGTGTATTTGGTTGCCTTTATTATGCCCAAACACTAAAGGTAACTAGGGACAAATTTCAATCTCGTGCAACCAAATGTATTTTTCTTGGATATCCCATCGAGCACAAAGTTTATCGTGTTTACGATTTAGAAAATAAAAAAATATATAATTTCTCAAGACTTCACTTTTCATGAGTCTGTTTTTCTTTATCGCGAGCATCCCCTACACCTTTGCCTTTTACCCAATCTAACCAATTACAAAATCCTACTACTGAAAAATATTACTATGACCTTTTTACTCTAACCCTTTTGCTATAATTGGTCATCACCCCACTCAAAACTCTGGTAATTACCAAGCCTCTTCACCTATAAGTTTTGGCACCAAAGACTTGGACATTCATATCGGGTTTATCTTTCTAAATTTGTTAACTTACCAACTATTAATAAAAACCCTCTTTGCGATGCTTGCGAGAAAGGAAAACATACTAGATTAGGTTTTTAACGTTTGCCTATTGCAAGTACTATTATTTTTAATAGAGTTTTTATTGAAATTTGGGGGCGTTACTCGTTTGCTTCTTCTAATGGCTCTCATTATTTTTTAACACTTGTTGATGAATACTCTCACCTTACTTGGATTTATTTAAGGCACCACAAATCTAAGATACTAATTGTCTTAAAAAAAAATTTACTATGGCATGTACTCAATATAATGCTACTATTTGCCATGTTCAGATAGGTCTCGAGTTTCGTTATCAAACTCAAGATTTTTTTGATACTCAAAGGGTGCTATACGAATTTACTTGTAATGATTTCCCACAGCAAAATGGTGTAGTGAACACAAGAATCAACACCTCAATGTTGCTTTTTGCTTGCATTTTCATGCCAATCTTCCTATATCATTTTGGGGTGAGTGTATCTAAATTGCAGTCCATCTTAGTAATCACACCCCTTCTACTAACTTGAATGGCAAGACTCCTTTTAAATGGATTTTTAATGCAGAGCCATCCTATGATCACCTTCGTGTATTTGGTTGCCTTTATTATGCCCAAATACTGAAGGTTGCTAGGGACAAATTTCAACCTCATGCCACCACGTGTTTTTCTTGGATATCCAACTGAGCACAAAGCTTATCATGTTTACGATTTAGAAAATAAAAAAATTATAATTTCTCGGGACTTCACTTGTCATGAGTATGTTTTTCTTTATCGCTAGCATCCCCTGCATCTTTACCTTTCACCCAATCTAACCAATTACCAATCCTACTACTGAAACATATTACTATGACCTTTTCACTCTGACCCTTTCACTATAATCGTTCATCACCCTGCTCAAAACTGCCCCCCATCATCTACCGAACCTTCCACACCTAGTCTCTCCCAACCTATCGTCAGGGTTCCATGACACCGCGACTCCGACAACCCCTCGTCAACAGTTAACCTTTCCCCATTGGCTGTCGATCCTCAACAGTCGCCTACCAGACACCACTTACCAACTACCGAAGCTTTCCCCACTTCGTCCTTTCCACCGGAGGCACCTATCAGAAACCCTACCCCTACCTCTTCCTTACCTGGCCATTCCCACCCCCGCCGCACCATTAAACGAACCTTTCACCTTTTTTATTTGATTTTCCTACCCTTCCCCCCACTCCCGATGCCCTTATTGTTGTCCAATCTACATCCGCCAATATGGTATACCCTATTTCTTCCTTTCTTATTCTCGCTTTTCTTCATTACACACTGCTTTCCTTACTGCTTTTAATACCATTTCGGATCCTACTACTTTTCCTTCTGTTGTGCGATATCCTCATTGGCTTGAAGCCATAAAATCTAAGCACGGAGCTTTCGACGAAAATCAAACACGGACTTTAGTTCTACTTATTCCGGGCAAGCGCCCTATTAGTTGTAAGTGGGTGCATAAGACTAAACTTAATGCAGATGGCTCCGTGCAACGTTACAAGACCCTCTTGGTGGCCAAGGGTTTCATACAAATTGAAGGGTTAGATTTTCATGACAACTTTGCCCATGTGGCCAAATTGGTTACAGTTCGCTTTTTATTGTCAGTTGCAACCACCCGTCGATGGAAACTTCATCAACTTGATGTTCATAACGCCTTCTTCCATGGTGACTTAGTAGAGGGAATCTACATGTCCTTACCATCAGGTTATTTAGGATAGGGGGAGACTCGTGTATGTCGCCTTAACAAGTCTCCCCACGGTCTTAAGCATGCTTCGTGAAACTAGTACTCAAAACTCTCATCAGTTCTTATTTCTGCAGGGTATCGACAGTTACAGTCTTGACCACTCATTGTTTAAACGGATTTTGGGTTATTCGATTACTACTGTTTTGGTTTACATTGATAATATAGTTATTGTTGGTAATCATCAGCGTAGTATTGCTACTATGAAACAATTTTTGGCCAATCGTTTTTGCATTAAAGATTTGGGCAAATTGAAGCACTTTTTGAGCCTTGAGGTGACTAGGACTGATAGTGATATATTTCTCTCTCAATGGAAGTATGCTTTAGATATTCTCACTGGATCTGATCATTTGGGTGCCCGACCAACTGTTTTTCCCATGGGGCAAAATTTCTGCCTTCATACAACTGATAAGACTTCTGTAGCAGACCCTAGGGTATATCACCATCTTATTGGCAGGCTCAACTACTTTAGTATTACTCGACTTGACATTGCATTTGCAATCAATCACTTCAGTCAGTTCATGTAGGCGCCTAGTGATGTCCATTTTAAGGCTATTTATCGCGTTCTTTGCTATTTGAAGGGCGCGCCTGGTCGGAGACTATTTTTTTCTTCTCAGAGTGATTTGTGTCTTACAACTTATGCGGATTCAGATTGGATAAGTTGTCCAACTACTTGCCCCTCTACTACTAGTTTCTTTATTATGTTGGGTTCGAGTACTATTTCTTGGCGATCTAAGAAGCAGGATGTTGTTTCACACTCGTCTACCGAGATAGAGTATCGAGCTATGGCTACCTCCATATGTGAGATTGTTTGGCTTGTCATGCTTTTGCGAGATTTGGGAGTTTATTCGTCTTATGTTGTTCCGCTGTTTTGTGATAGTCCGCTCTACATATTGCGCGGAATTCAGTTTTCCATGAGCGCACGAAATATATTGAGATTGATTGTCATTTGGTTCGTGATAAACTTCATAAACGAATGATTGCTCCGATTTACACACTTGCATAGTCACAGATTGCTGATATTTTTACTAAGCCACTTAATCGGGATATGCATCAGTTATTTCTTCGCAAGTTAGGCATTACGGATCTCCATGCTCCAACTTGAGGGAGAGTGTTAACAATGATTTATTGTGTGCTATGTGTGATATACTTTATTACTTAGTCAGTTCCTAGTCTGTCTTATATGTATTAGAGAGTCTATACATTATTTCTCTCAAAGTAATAATAATTATTCCCTTTTTATATTTTGTGACATATTGTAGGATTTCGACATCAACTCATGTTAAAAGTTAAATATATAAAACCCCCTCTAGTTGATCTAGAATACCAAAGAAGATTACCAATTTCATATCTAATCCCTTGCATATTTTTATATTGTTTGATGATTCCAATATTTAATCACACAAAAGCACTCCTAGAATGCTTAATGTTTTGTGAGACAAAACCAAACCAATGCCAGATCCTCGTAACAATAAGTGATGGAAATATTATAATTTTGCTCTAAAAAAAAAAGCAGAACTCAGAGAAGAAATAAATCAGAAAATAAGATAAAGACAAAAAGGGTGAAAACTAAGGATGAAAAAAGAGAATGTGTGGTAAACAGCTAAAAAAGCTAAGTTCACGAGCAAACATTGAAGAGAGAGAATCAAAATTAAGCAAAAATTTTCTACTGAAACCCTAACTATAGCCAGATACAAAACACTCGAGCATCACATCTTAAGTCTGCTAAAAATATCAAGACAAATGTACCACAAGCGAAAAAAAATGGGAAAAGACTATTTATCACCGGTAAAATTGGTGTAACAGTGAGAAATATATCATGCACCAAACAGAATTTAATAATTAAAAATTTCTAATGCAATTTTGTAGTTTTATATATTAAATTCTATTTTTGTGTTCAAATATAAATCATCATCGTTGTAACAATTTTACTGGCGTTAACAAAAGGTCAAACAAAGAAATAACTAGGAGATAGTAAAACATTAGAATAATCACAAGAAACGGAATAAGAAAAAATAATATAAACACCCTAATAGAACTTGCAGTACACCTAAATTTTTAAGAGCCACATGTCTCATTTTATTATTAGCAATATAAGCATGATCATTGTTTTTCTATATATATATATATATACATATATATATATAGTTTATAACATGAAAAAGGCTTATGTAACTTAATGTAAACATGCATTAACACGATTAACTAAAGCAAGAAATAAACCCAAATGGGGTCTCAAACTTTAAGATCAAGAATTATTATTTCCTTAACATGAAAATGGCATGTGTAATTTAGAACAAATTGAGAAAATAATACAATCATGCACTAAAACGGTACAATAATCTTTTTGATTAGATCAAGTGCGGTTATTCTGAGAAAACCTAAATACAAAAAAACGGTATTGTTGTGTCAATACCATTATAATGCAAACCACCAAAATAAACATGATGATTGAAAACTAAAACACTTTTCCAATTTTGTAACAAATTGAATTAATGGCTTATAAAAATTTTGTTAAAAATGCATGGCAACGACCAATTATAGTGTTAATACAAGAAAATTTTTCCTTGTATTGAAGTAGGCTCCGTTATTATGTTCAAGGGAAAAGGATCGATGCAAAAAATCCAACCTAAATGTTTCTACGATTTCTAGACACGATGTTATGTACGCAAATCACGACTAATAAAATAATACCAGGATCGGAGGAGGGTAGAGTGAGGGCATTGAACTGAGACTCAATCCTAGAGAGAAAAAGCATGGCTTCTTTGAAGGGTTTGGAGAGTTCTTGTTCGTACTTAATCAGCATCTCACAATAAGCCTCCATGAACTGATCCAGTCCTGGATCCTCCCCGACACAACCCGAACCAGCCCGGCCCAACACCGCCGCGGCTCGGTAGGCTTCCTCTAGCCTAGCCACTACCTCTGGAGGGGCTCCTATCTGTTGACAGATTGTAATGAAAACACAGCCATGGTGAGATATTTACTTGTATTTTCTACTACTATCTTAATATTTGGTTGAATTGAACGTTTTGAGAAGTGTACTCCACAAAATATTGATCATTTTGATAGGACATATTTATTTAAAAAAAAAATTAAGATATAATAATTTTATATTTTAATATAATAACCAAAATATCAAATTAACCCTCATTTTGTAGTAAAAAGGGTAAATTTGATAATTTCGTGACATTCAAATAGTTAATTTTTATATTTTAAAGTCTTTTAAAATAAGATATCCGATAAACTACAAAATATACAATAACGTGTAGACGGAAGAAATAATAATTAGTACTTAAAAAAAACTAAGTAGAAATAAACAAGAAACCCTAAAAACACAAAAAACAGTAATATTTATAGACCCCCGTACCCGTATATAACACTCAAGTGACAAGGGCACTTCTCAAAACTTTCAAGTCAACCTTAACACAAAAAATTTTCTAAAAAACAAAATACGCAAAGCCCCCAAAAATAATATTCACTACGGAAAAATTTTAGCGGAGGAAAATAAAAACTAGCACTTCAAAGAGGAAGAATCAGCGAATTTAAGAGAGACTAATAAATATAGTGGCTGATGCACATCACCCCAAAAAAGTTACAGATATATTTACATATTTGTTTTTTATATATTTTGAAAGTGAGAGATCCAAAAATCCACTTAAAAACTGGCAAAACAACTTTAGTATATTATTATTACCCTGACCAAATATTCTCAAGGTTTTCTTCTATTTTTAAATCAAATGGTGTTTTTAATTTTGTGAAAAAATGATAAACCATGAAGGAGTAAAAAACTAGTACCTAACAAAGATTATAGATTTGTGGAAGTAACAAAGGATCCAAAAAAAAAAAGAGAGAGAGAGAGAAATAAGGGAAGAGGATAGTATAGATTTCAAGCTTCTACTACATCATTAAAGAAATTCCTAATTAAGGTAACATTTCTACCTTAATTTAACATTAATTTAGACTTGATTTTTAAGAAGAAATTAGGGATTTTAGCCTAGTCCAAATTTATTTCAAGTTGGAATTAAATTTAATGTTTTTGGAATTTATATATAATTGAATATGAATTTTTAGGATTTATGGTGGAATTTATTTTGAATTTTCGGATTTAAATTATTGAATTTAAGCATTTTCGGGTAATTAAAAGTGTATATATGTATGTTTTCTTGTTCGAAAAACTATATATATGAAGATGCATTTTACGACAGACCAAAGTTTGTAATCCGAAGCTCAATCCTTAGAGCCGAACCTAGGTCTGAACCAAAGGAAGAACCTAGGCCTAAACCAAAGGAAGAACCAAGGTCAGATCGAGTCCCAATCCGAGGTCAGAACCAAGGTCTGATCCGAAAGCTAGCTTCCGAGCATAGCGCCTAAGGTTGAATGTTCTACCCGAAACTCGGACTTTCTCTTTTGTCCAAAGTCCCGATACTCTTTGATCCGAATCCCGAGCCCAGCGCCCGAGGGCTAAACTTTTTCTGGCCGAACCCGGAACCTCTACTCAGTCGGCAAGGTCTGAATATCTATTCAGCAACTGAGGTTCGAACCCCCCAGCCCCTCAGAGCTCAAAACCTGTTCTACTTCACCTATGAACCCAGTCCGAGGACTGACACTCATTACAGCCCAATCAACATTTTATATCCGATGTCGAACCTTTTTCTCGAAGGCCATTTCCCGAAGGGTCTTTGTTTCCCGAAGGACTTTTATCCAAAGGTTAATATCTTCTCCGAAGGCCATTTGCCCGAAGGGTCTTTATTTCCCGAAGGACTTTTTCCCCGAAGGCTAATATTCTCTCCGAAGGCCCATCTTTCCGAACCCCTAGTTGGATTAACAAATACTCGAAATTTTACAAACATATATGTAGTTTTGGAGAAATTAATAACTAAGTGTTTCAGAG
>MKEJ01021172.1:0-16057 GCA_001753735.1 Embelia ribes | reverse complement strand
TAATATTATTAAAACAAAAAATTCCCTTGAATTCCAAGACGTTACACATATATCAGCAATATGGTGAGTCATTCAATAAAATAAATCCACACACCAAGTTTCAAAGAGGACAATCAAAGGGCCAAATTTTAATTGATTTGTACAGGTCTCAAGTAACTGGTCCTAGCTTGTAAGATATTAGCGGTTGTATTGACCATTGCCTAATCAATGACAAGGTTTTCAACTTTACTCCGGCATTGCTAATAGACTAGTACATCATTTTTTCTCCGATATTCACAGCTTGTATCACTACTTAAAGAACATCTTATTGTTTATATTTCATCGACCATATGTTGGGTAAGTATATATCATGGCACATTTATTTATTTATTTTTATTTTTTTGAAATCAGTGGTTTCCGTATCGGCTTGCGCCGTCCGACTAATTTTGCTAAGTATGAAGTTTGCTAAGAATAAAAGAGATTTTTGAAAGAGCACTGATGAAAATGCAACCAAAGCCAATAAGAAATATATAATCAGCAAAACTTGTACAAAGAATCAACTAAATGAAGGAGTAAATGATGTTGAATCCTAACAAAGTAGGATAGAATGTGAAAAAATCATACCTAAAATATTCCCTGGTCCCTAAATACTTAATTTTCACCAAGATCATGAAACAAGGAACAAAAACATGCAAATCATATTGTAGTTGGTTTGGTTGATAAAAATTTAGGGGTTTTGGCGATTGAGGCAGCGATCTATGAATTTGATTGGTGAATTCTTGTAGGTTTGTGTACCGTTACGGTTCTCCATTATTAAAATTTTCCGTATGCGAAGACTGGTTGCAATTGACAACGGAAGAAACAATAAGCTCAAGAACACACACAAATGAATTTAGCTTCGCTCAACACCACCTTTTGGTAGTAGCCCCAAAGTGGTTCTTTCTATTAGTAAATTTACTTGAATAATATCAATTCCGATAGTTTTAATCACAAAAGAGCTAGTAATTAAGAAAGTGAAAGAAAAGATTAAAAAAAACTAGGTGGTTTTATTGGGGAAAGGAGTGCCATCGAGAAAGTGCATGATGAGAGATAGAGCTCGAGCAGGCTGATAACTCGGAACTTCATGTCCAGCTCCTCTCACCGTAGCAAATGTCAACCCTCCCTCGTACACTTCCGAATATCCACCAACCTATTCAAATATATGTAACAAAAATGAATATAAGGTTATCAAACATCGTCCAAATATTATCTAATATATAAAAATAAATAAATACCTCTTTGTGGAGGAACCATGGATGATACTTGGTCTTTACGGGGAGATTCATCTTTGCGAGAGAGTACCTGGTTGATGTCACCGGTACTCTTCCATCTGTATCTCCACTGTTTTCGATTACATAAATAAAAATTTGTAAAATATAATGTGTCATGTTCGTTAGAAATTTAAAAAATAATTAAATGAGATTTTGGCAGCAGTACCTGAAAACCCACACTCGAAGACCGTTGTCTATGAACTCTTCCAAGAGCGGTATTATTGTTGAAGCACTATCTTGCCAAACTGTTATCACGTCGCTGCATTAATTTGTACATAATTCCATTAAAAATGAAATGGGCATTGTTTGTTCGTTTCTACTATTCAAGTATTTTCTAGTTATCAAGCTACAATTGTTAAAAATGAGAAGTAGCAAAAAAGTATATATTTATGCCTGTTTGGTATACTCAGTAATGAGTAAAATTGCTTATTTCAAAACTCCCCTATAATTTTTTTTCTTTTTCCTTTCTTGAGAATTCCAACACTTTACTTTCTTAAGAAAGTAAGTCAAATTTAAGTTTTTAAGAATAAATTTACCAAATTATGTTTTATAAATTTTGTGTTTTAAGAATCACAGGTAAGCCGTAAGCCTAAGCACGTCAACTAATATTACATGATGTCGTTACTTAGAAATGCAGAAATGCCTTACGAAATAGATTCTAATACATTAAAGTAAAACAAGATAGCAAGTATTTTGAAATATAAATTCAATCATTAGAAGGTAGCTCACACATTTTCCTATATGTATATATATATATATGTGTGTGTGTATTACCTGCATGGTTCCCAATCGTAGCTGAGTTTGGTAACGTTGGCATGTAGAGCTTTTTGAACTTCTGGAGTATTCAAGTATGCATATATATAGTAATCACTACAAGGATCAATGTCCAACACCTACAAAAATTTAACAATATACACCTAAAATGAGGGCTCTATACTTGGTCTATCTAAGAGAGACTTTAATGTTAAAAAAAAGAACAACTTACTGAGGCCTTTTTGGGCTTAGCAGTGAGATTGGAATTGTGGCACAGGGGATAGTAGATATTGTAAATGTCGAGTTCGGTGTTGAATGTGGTTTCGTCGGAAGCATTTGTGGCGTTTAGGCATGCATCGGATATATTGGCAGCATCAGAGAAATTGCAATATTTCTTTATTTGGGATATTACTTCGTCGGAGATTAGGGCATGTGAATGGAAATAGTCGTACATGCCTTCGTTGTCTGTCTGGTCATTGATGACCGCATTCCCAATCTAGAAAATTTAATTGTTAATTGTAAGATAGTCGTTAAAATCATAGTCGCCAGAAAGGGAAACGAAAGTGGAAAATGATATGAGAAGAGGAAACCTGATATAATATAGGCAAAATGGAAAACGTGAATTCTAGAATATGTGGAAAATGTGTGGACGGGAATGTGAGCTCAAATTATAAATTTCGTACGACTTGTACTTTTATACCTAAATTTATGCACGAAAAATTGTTCATCAAATTTCCTTTAAGTTTCTCCCAAAAAAACATTTAAAGTTTCTAAATTGAGTATACACAATGGTTCTTAGACTTTTAATTCAAGGTAGAAAAAGTAGGACAATAAATTATGCAGTTCAGTAAAGTGTCTTCCATCAAGGGCAGGCTGTTACAACAAACAGAGACTAAGGATTGGTAAAAATCTTGCGATGAGACTAATCGCATTGAGCAAAACAAAATATCATTTTGTGTGTATCTGTGCGCATATGCGTGAGGGATAGAATGTGTGCGAGAGAGAGTGAGTTACAATGATTCCTTTGAGGTTGACATGGGTCCTGTTAGCCTTTTTGTTCCCAAGGAGAATATTATGAGCAAGCTGAGGAACATAATGCCCTGCGTAGCTCTCTCCGGAGATGTAGAAGTCCCGATCTTTGTATTCCGGGAACCTCTCAAGCCAATTGAGCAAAAACACGTAGTTATCTTCCGCAGTCTTTTCATCTCCATTATTCATCAAATCGTCCGATGTGTTGGAATAAGAAAACCCTACTCCAGCCGGTGACTCCAAAAACAACACATTTGCAGCTATAAAACACAAAGACGGGAGCAAATTCACTAGTAATGGTCTTATATTTGGTGTTCATATCTCCAATCATAACCATACTCATATTAAAAAAAGGTCAATATTTGTACATAAACACAAACACAATATTTGTACCGTGGTTCCATGCATATCGGTTTCTAAATAGGGTTTTGCCGTCACTATGGACACGGAAGGGTCCGAGCTCCTCCATTGCTCCATATGCGATAGAAGAACAACCAGGACCTGTAAAGTCGAAGATATCACATGATAAAATGAATAATCAAACTGCAAAGAAAACAATTTCAAAATAAGATTATAAATCGAGTGTACTATTAGCAATACATGTGAGTGTCTAAGGAACGACGAGTAATGCCGTGTACACAAAGTTAGTTTCTAAATGGAGTTTCTGATAGATTGGTACGAGATCTTGTTATTCATCGATCGAGAAAATGTCAAATGAACAGTCATTATTAGTATTTTGTGAATTTGGATTAAATCTTATGGGAGAGATTTATCATTCTATATGATATTCAATATTTGTGCAGTTAACATATTGCCAAATTTTTTTTTTCACTTTTTCAAATCTTTTTTCTACTTATGCTAAATCTTCTACACGTTTGTTTGAAGACTAAACTGGTCCGTGTACATACATATTTTACGCCCACATACAATGTAATCCCCAGAACAAATTTTGAGAGTGGAAGAATCATAAATTGTTTATTTAATTTATCATTTAGTGGAGATAGACTACCGTATTGAGATTTTAATTATTTTTATTAGATTCCGAACAATTTACACAGAGAAAAAAATTCAATAAAAAATGGAAATTTAGCTGCTTTTTTTTTTTTTTACTATTAAATACCAGTGAAAAATGACACGCCATATAAGGCTCAATAAGTGTGACTTTCACAATCCAAAAAGATGTTACAACTACCCATAAATATGGGTGACTTTATAAATTCTTCACGAAGTTAAAATTTTCAGAAATCAAAACAATGAGATTATCCCATGATGTTTAAATTGTAACTCCACTAATAAATATTCATAATCACCAATTTAATCATTCTCTCGATGGTGTTTTAACTTATAACTCCACTCACATGAATTCATAATCACCAATTTAACCTGTTCTTTGTTTAAATTGATGTGTTCATTACTAATTGGAAAGACTTCAAGCTCAATCATTTTTAAAAAGTTAAAAATCAAAGAGAAGCTTTTTGACTTTATTCCATCTTTTATGTTGTGTGTGTGTATATATATATATATATATATATATATATTTCATTTTTCTAAATGTTAGTATACTGGAAATCTTGAATATTGTTTGTTTCATCTAATTGTTGATGGTAGATATAAACAGTTCATAGTTTTCTGTTAATTTAACATTTTTTTAAATTGTAATTGAAAGATATACCTTTTCATATAGTCGATTTGCTATGTAGGTTTTGATACTAAATTCTAAAAATTAAAACTAAAATTAATGCACAAATTCGAGTACATGTGAGAAACACTCGAAGCTTCCGAAAAGTTCAAAATGGTAGAGGGGTTCCTCAAGATACTTTCGTTATTCCATCTTTCATGTCGTATTTTTTTGTTCTCTGTTTTTTCTTAAACTACTAGAATATTGGAATGCTAAATATTATTTGCACTATCTAATTATTGATGCTAGATATGATTCTTAATTTTTATGTGCATAACTTAAGTTTTTTTAGTTATCAAGAGGAAAACACATGTAATTCTTTATAATTGTGAGTGAAAGAGATCTCTTTATTATGATGATTTGCTATGTAGGTTCTCATTCTAAGTTCAAAACTTTTTTAAAATAAAATAAAATTAACGCTTGGATTTGAGTATTCATTTATTTCTTTTGTTATTTTTACCTCATAAGAATGTTTAACTTAAGATGGTTGTATCATCTAATTATTTATTATAAATATTTTACTTTATTTAGTACTGTAGCACATACTCTTTAGTTGTTATTGTTATCTAACTGTTATTGTTGTATAAATTCGTGTAGGTCATTCATAGCATATGTTTTAAGAGAGAGATTTCTTATTAAAGCATATTGACTACTAAAAAATACATTTATAATTGGGAAACAAAATTAATGCATCCATTGAAAATAACTTATAAAATCTAAGTAAATTATGCTTAAACATAGAAATCAAGAGTATTATGTGATGCGAAAATAGAAAAACTAAATAAATACAAAAATAGTAATTTAAGAAAATATTAAATAAAAAATTAGATTTAGGCTCAGTAACGTGCAATGCACGTGACAATTTACTAGTAATAAAAAGGTTCTTTTCTCTTTTTTATTTTCAATACAAGAGAGCTTAATGGTAGACTTGTTATTTTTACTTTTAACATATTTGAATTATTTCATTGTTGATGCTAGTGTCATAAATTGACTCTCTCAGTTTGTCTATAAATTTCATATCTTATTTCTTATATCATTCTTTTGAAAGTAAACCACAAAAAAAAAAGTCCTTTTTTTAAAAATAATAATAATAATAGGTGTACTATGATGAGAAAATCGCATAAAAGGCCGGTGCCTGTTCTTAGTATTAGATACATATTTATCAACCTAAAAGAAATTATATATTTATAGCAGTACTGCATAAAACTTGCCTGCACGTTGCTGCCTATTTAAAAAAACATCGGGTGATTTCAACTCAATTTAGTTAATAAAAAACCACAGCTCAAACAATATTAAAATCTCCAATGTCTTAGATATAGATTTTTAATTAGCTACGAGGCGCAAGATTAGCACTTGTACATGATAAAGCCTAAAACCATAAACCATTTTTAAAGTTTCTTTTCTGAAAAAAAGAAAATTCGTTTACGAATCAATTATAGAAGATTTGACATATAAGACACTAAAAATATTAGTGAGTGTCACGTAGTGAACTACAAATCTCTATAATTTGAAAACTATATAAATCTTACAATCACAAGTCAATGGCCATGTAATTGTTCACAAGGAGAGACCCAAAAATGATGAATAGCACTATGGTTTCTTCTCATAATTTATGGAATATTGGTTTCTTATTATTTGCATCATTAGCTGCGATTATCGGAAAATCAAACGCTGTGTTTCGACCCAGCAAATGGGCCCTCGCGCATGCCACCTTTTATGGTGACGACTCAGCATCTGCAACTATGGGTTAGTACCTTGTTTGTTATATATACCATCTTAAATCGACCGCTTAGCATTGGTGTGGTTGATAAGCTAATCGGCCTTAAGATCACACCCAAGCTTGTCCATTTTCGAACAAAAACAATTCGAGTTTGATAGAACTATTGGTGATTGACATCCCAAAAAGCAGCTTCTATATCCAAACTGTAGCCATTATAAATGAATTCACATCCAACTTTCTCATTTGAAATTTTAAATTTTACTTTCGAAAAACTCATTTTTTTTATAAAATAAAAATATGTCATATCAGACTTTTTAAGAAATCAATAAATTAATATATAAATTTAAGAAATTCTAAAAACATATTTTTCTAATACTTTGGTGGACTTATTTTATTTTGGCAAGAAAAATTATTTTTTTAACTGAAAAATTGTGAATAGAAACTTTCTCATTTGAGAAAGTTATTGTAACATTTCTATATAGGTTTATATAGTTAGAAAGGCTGTTGGGAGAAATTTATCTACTCAAATTCTGATTTGAGAAATTACTTATCTTTTCTAAACTGCCGTGAATGCTCTAATTATCTTTTCTAAACTCAATGGAATAATAATTGTTAAAGTGCTATGACCCTTTACGACTAATAATTACTAAAATTTATTATTTTGTCTTTCGCTACGACGAAATGAAGGTGGAGCTTGTGGGTACGGAAATTTGTTCAATAATGGCTATGGAACCAACACCGCGGCTCTGAGCTCGACGCTCTTCAACAATGGGTACGCATGTGGCACCTGTTACCAAATAATATGTGTCCAATCAAAATGGTGCTATGCCGGGTACAACACCATAACGGCTACGAATTTGTGCCCACCGAACTGGTCAGAACCCTCAAATGATGGTGGGTGGTGCAACCCGCCCCAGGCCCACTTCGACATGTCCATGCCTGCTTTCATGAAGATTGCCTATTGGAAGGCTGGCATAGTACCTGTGGCGTACCGCAGGTATAAATATATATATTAAATATGTATATATATACACCCCTTTGTTATTTACATAAGAACCCAATGTATCAATAAGTAAATTATTTGACCCTCTTTGTAAATTTTCTGTGTTCGACCTTAATGGTCTTCTTAGCTGTTTATTTTCATAATATCATAGAATATTTACTTAATTATTTAATACTTTGTATTTTTCTTGGTTAAATTTTTCGATTTATTATACCATTCATTTCTACCATTCCACTAATTTAACAGTTTCGCTCCTTCTAAGTTTAGATAATCTGTGTCCGCCAATGACAGTATTCCGTTTTCTTGTAGGGTTCCGTGCAATATAAAAGGTGGGCTCCGCTTCTCCTTCCAAGGAAACGGCTACTGGCTATTAGTATACGTAATGAACGTCGGCGGGGGTGGCGACATAGCGGAAATGTGGGTGAAGGGGAGCCAAACCGGTTGGATAAGCATGAGCCATAATTGGGGAGCATCGTACCAAGCTTTTGCGACTTTGCAAGGCCAAAAACTATCTTTCAAGATCACTTCTTACACGACCAAGCAGACCATTACAGCGTACAATGTAGCGCCGTCTAATTGGAACTTCGGAATGGCATACGAGGCCGAAGTTAATTTCCGTTGATTAAAGTTAGAAAATTAGATATGGAGGAGCTGTTCTCTTTGTCCTTCAAAGGGCAATCATGTATTTTAGTCTTTATTTTTTCTGCTTTTCTTTTTTCTTTTTGGTTCCTTCCGAGGTTGATTTTGTAATGTACTATTAATATGATAAGGAACGGATTTGCTCTCAGTCCAAGAATTTTCTCCATGTTTAAAACAAGATTTTTTTTTATATAAAATTAATGTATTTTGAGGACAATATTATTACAATTTAAAAATAATTTATTATAACTAATTTTAATAAAAATAATCTAAAAATAATAATGATAAATTATTTTAAAATTATAATAATTTGATTTTAAAATGTAATAATTCTTATAAATTAGGAGAAAGAAATTCCTGTAAAGGTACTGACCTTAAATAAGGAGACAAAACTGTAGACAAATCATTATATGAGCTCACATGTCAGACACCAAGTTGATGGAATAGGTGAGCGGGAGCATTTTATCAAGTATCACCTATATCTGTGTATTTGGTGCTATTTTTAAACTCAATTTTTTTTTTCTTAAAAAGTTATATGCATTTAGTTGGGTAAGATATGAAGTTAAATCTTTTACTATTATGACTTAAAATTTATAAAATTTATCTATCCATCTTTTTTTGGATAAATTTATGTTAAGTATATATCTCTTATTAATATAAAATTGAGTTTTCTTCTGTTTTCAATCTAATTCCCGTATATATGTTTGCATAGCTTTTAACAAGTAATAGTCTTCTAACATATAATAATATAAATTTAGCAATCAAAATGTCAAAAAGAAGGAGGCCATGTTTCTTTCTAGCAAGGATTTTCTTTCTAGCAAGGATCAAGTAGAAGACGGTTTGACCAAACCTCTTGTTGCTCTCGCTTTGCTTTAATGGTGTCCAATCTCCACATTCGTCCCTTGCCGTTGCAATTGAGGGGCATTAAGCGACTCAAATTATCATTCCATCAATTGTTGTGTTTCAGCCTTGATTTGAGTCAATAAGAACTTGTGCCGTTGCATTTTTCAGCACAAACTTTTTATTTAATGCCTAAAAGCTAGTGTATATTTTGACTATTGAGTTTGTGAGTAATAATTTTTTTATAGTTTTAACATGAAAATATAAGCAATTTAAAGCTTGAGTCCAACTAATTTTTTCTTATTATGGAAAAAAGGGTATTTTTGGGGGTTAGAAACTATATTGAACGGTTACAGGACATTGGATAAATATGTATGCCTTTGGTCACGAAAGAATGTTACCAACATTCCAAATAGCAAAGATCGCACATAACTAGCAAGAAAAAAGCACAATCCGTAAGTGATGGTGCCTGCTTACGTGGCGATATCTCACTAGTTCGAATCCACTTTTATTTATTTATTATTTAATTTATTTTTCTTGAACATTGATTGGTTTGCCAAAAAGAATAAATTTTGAAAATTAAGAATATTATAATTGGATTCCCGCCAAAATCAAAATTAACCTAATAAATATTATTTTTTAAAAAAATATTATATAGTATAAATTCTCAAAAACTTAAATAATAAAACAAATTATAAGAAAAATAAAAATAAAAATATAGATTTTTAATAAAAAAATAATATAATAAAATTCATACATAATAAAACCTATCATAATAAAATTTTTGATCACTCTCACGTATCGTACAAGAAGAACCTAACAAGTATAATAGGGACGGAACCATTTTTCCAGTAAGACATAGGTTGAACTCCATGACTCCTACTAATCTAGGAATTCTAAGTATTTGCCATTTTAAAGAATTTAATCCGATTGTTAATTGTTTAAATTACAACCTACTCTAAAGCACTGGATTTTTTGTCTCTGAGAATAGAATATAAAAAAATAACAAAAATTAAAGTAATTAAACCAAATTATTTAATATATTGTCCTTTAATTTTACAGTGAGTCTAGTAGCTTTGCTTTCTCCCTTAATTTATTATCTTTAAACTCCATCTAAAATTAATTATAAATTGTTGGTGTGCTAATTTTGGTTTAGTTCAATTTAGAGTGTCATCGAGTATTTTTCAGACACCATAATTACGTCTAAATAATTCTTAAACTGATTAGACAGATTAATAATCCTAAAATCTATAATTAATCAATTCCAGATTAGATTTTACAATCCTATTCAATTAAATTAGGAAATAGGGTAGTTAACTTCATCACCTTATGGAAAGAAGAAGCCGCTCATCGCTAATTCAATAAAAAGAGTAATCAATGATAAAAACATGTACACAGACGTGATCAAATAATGCTTTCTTACATTAAGAATAATTAAAGAGATCAACAGCATCAATCAATTATCAAATCAATACTTCAATCAATTACTAGCTCAAATGTAATTAAAAACAGAAAATATTTCTTGATTAATAAATAGAAATTATTAAAATTATATTTATTATTTAAAAATACTACCATAATATAATTCTTATAATCCTAATCTTCTTGAAAACATATAAAAAACCTATAAATAATATATCAAAATCTACTTTAAGCATTGGAGCAAAATGATGAAAATTAATATATTATTTTAAAAAATAAAATGTATTTATGCTGAAAATTATATGTCAATATCAGTTCAAGGGTCAAATTTTGTATATTAAAAAGTATAAAAATTATTTATTTAAAAAATTATATAGAAGTTATCTCTTTAACTATTTTTTCCTATTTGTGAGAAATGTCCGCTTAACTAATTGGCACATGTCTTATAAACTTAAGATATTGAATAACAAAACTTGTCATAATGCGATTCCAACAAATTAAAGCTTCTTGAAAAATAAATTTTATTAAAATTATATTAATTTATTTGTAAATATTATCATGATAAAATTTCTCAATATAAACGGTAAATTTTAAAAATTGTTTTGGACAGAACATGAAAGAAAAATTGCATTGCCACTATATAATAAAAAAATTAAGAACAAATATAAAATTAAAAATAATGACAATAAATAATAAAATAACATGCTTAATAATTAAAAAAATCAATTTAACTCGTGCAATGCGCAAACAACATGCTAGTATTCACTAATGTGAAAAATAGTTCTTCATTATTTGAGATTAAAAACATGTTATAATTATAACACTAGGTATTAACCTAAATATTATTATCAATACAATCGGAAATTCATTTCTTGACATATATTTTTATGTTACATATGATTGTCTTTGGTTTGCAATAAGCTTTAATTTCATTAAATTATAGTATATTAAATTCTTATCCATAAGCACGCCATTTCTCCTTTTTTCATTTTCCTTTTTTGACTTGTTTAAAGCTATCAACGTCCCATGCTCCAAATCATTCTTCCCAACATCGCAGCTCACTTGATTAACTTTAAAGAAACCAATTTATCATTCTATTTTAGAACTCATCCTTGTAGTTTTATTTTCTTTGGTTTTTCCCTTATACTTTTGTACAACGTACAAAACAGCTCTCTCGTGGTGGATAATTTTTTCAAAACAAGAAAAAGATGGACATGCGTCTTTTGGGCAACTTGAACTAAGTGCTTATTTTGTTGGAGCTTATAAGTTCTAATTTATTAGTTTTGTACTTAAATTTTGGACAATATTTAGTTGCTCAACTTTTAAGTTGGGTTTATTTGTTGTTTTGACTTAAATAAACTAGATGCATTCAGTTTTTTTGTTAAATAAAATTAAGTTGACCTATTTATTTAAAAGTTGCAACTAAACAAACCCTAAAAACCCAAATTAAAGGGATCAAATTTTTAACATCCCCATTGTTTAGGATTAAAGTAATTTTTTCTATTTTTTTCTATTTTCTTATTTTGAAAATTTTATATAAAAATTTGTTTGCACAGAAATAGAATTGGCCAATTTCAAGACTATTTATAAAAATATTGCAGAAATATTTTCTTTAAAGAAATAAAATCCATGTTTAGACGATCTTGTACTTTTAAGGTTCACTTCATATGTAACAGTAACACCTATTTTATCAGAAAAAATAATATTTTATAAGTTTATTTGATCACATGGACAAGCTATCGAGCATTAGCCAAAAGAAAAAAAAAATGCATGCAGAAAAAACTTTTTTTGAAATGTTTGATTCTAAGTGAATCAAGGTTATACAGTTATACTTTCATTTACAAGATTTACGAAAGTTTCATCAAAACCCCTGAGTTTTGTGATATAACACTTCACCCCTCTCACACTTGTATCAACATTCAAAAGAAGCCTATCAACACACTATCTACAGAGCTCTCAGATTGTACTCAATGGCCTCCCTCTTCTCTCTCTCACTCATACTCCTCTCTCTCCCATCTTTCTTGTCCATAAAAGCCGAAGCTCAAGGGATCAAATCGGCTCCCCTTCTCGACCTTGTACTCAGAGACTACACGCTCCACTTGTACAACAACACTTTCAAAACAGGTGCTGTACAAAACATACATTTGCCCTTGAATCTCTCCGGCATACAAATTAAAACCGCGATATTCCGATGTGGAAGCCTTCAAAGGTATGGTGCGAAAATTAGCGCATTTAGTTTAAACCCCGGTTTAAAGATTCAACCTTGTGCAGAGAGAGTTATTCTAATCACCCAAAGCCTTGGAAACAATTGGTCTTCTATATATTATGATAATTTCGATTTAACCGGATATGAATTTGTTTCTCCGGTTTTAGGCCTACTAGCTTATAATTTTAAACATGGTAATAATAAAAATAAAAATGTGTCTGATCCATTTGAGGTCGAGATTTTAGGTACAGATAAACGGATTTTTATTGATTTTGGGAGAACTCAATTGAGAAAAAGCAAAATGGGGCTAATACCATTGTGTGCGAGCTTTGGAAAAGACGGGAAAGTTGTAATGAAAAATATGGTTGCGCCAAATGTGTGTGCTACCAAGGGTGGTGGGCATGTTGGGTTGGTGGTCGAGTCGCCATTGGTGCCCGAGAGGAGGCGAGTGAAAGGATTGAAGATGGCGTTCGGGATTGCCATTGGAGCCGCATTGGGAGCTTTTTTATTGATTTTGCTATTAATTGCTCTATTTGTGAAGGGGAAAAAGAAGGCTTTGATGGATGAAATTGAGAGAAGGGCTTATGAGGAGGAAGCTTTTCGAGTTGTAAATGTTGGGAATGTGAGGGCTCACTTGGGTAATGGGACTTAATTGCAACTCCTTTTCATGTAATTTTTATTTTTGTTATTATTTTTTTCTTTTTGGTAACTTTAGCTTCAAAATTTGTTGAATTACTTATCATAACGTATCCATCAAGTTCATTGGCTTCAATAATTATTTTCCCCTTTAATTCAGGAATATTGATGTTTTAAATACAATTGATTTCTAAGTTATTCTTTTTCCACTGGCATTTACAATTATATTTTCAAGGAAATGCCCTGGAAGTTTTGTGATGGGGAGTAATTAAAATTTGGAATGATATTTTATACATATTGCTTACATTTACGGATACATAGGAGAGATAGTGATTTTTTATTATATTGTTGATTTTTTTTTCTTATATGTCACTTTTCTTTCCTATGTATCAACAAATGTATAAAAATATGTAGAAAATTACTGCATACAAGTATGTATAAAATCAAACTCTTTAAAATTTTAGATGACTTTAACATAATAATACAGTTACTACATATTAATTTCATAGTATTATGTTTTGTCGGCTTTATGCGATGTAGTCATAGACAATTTAAGAGCACCTCGACTAATTTTATTTCAATTATGATCAAATAAAAATACTACGCAAAAATGAAAAAACTAACAAGGGCTATATCCTTTAATTCTAAACCAGAAGCTCCAAAGATGTTGCATAAAGTGAATTAGCTTTTCACCACACTATTTGATTGAAAGGAAATTAAATATAATGGGAAAAATTATTAAAGATGAGATGAGTGCTAACGTGCCATCGAGTTTACTTTTAAAAAAAGTCAATAAATACTTTAATGGAAGCACGCCTTGTGCCAACATAATTATGTCAAGAGACCCTCTAAATAATTTTAAAATGAGTCTGTTAAGATTCAATTTCTAGCAATGAACTGGTGAGCTTTGAGCTAAAAACATACAATTGTTGTCACCGAGTTTTGATGAAAGTGTAAAAGTGTAACTTATGCACTTGGGGGGAGGGGGGGATTGTTTCATGAGCCGATTGGTTTGCCAACTATTGGGTTCTAGTCAGCCCGATTCTGTTAAACAATCAAGAGAAATACAAGAAACAAGAAAAAAGAGGAGGAAGGAGAGGCTAGGGTTTTAATCATACTACATAATTATGTTGAATAAAAAAAGCAATTTACCCTAAATGCATAGAGACTATATATATAGTCTAAACAAAAGAAACTAAAAAGACTATTTTACCCTTAATAAACAAAATAACACTATATTTTTTAACAGATTCTAGTGTAAAATGAGTTGAAATTGTACCTCGATTTATTAAACTCATAACTTGCGAGCTGGCCCGATATTACATTGTATGTATCTCAGTCTCTAAAAAAGAAGCTAGTGAAAAGAAACGTTTCGTGCAAGAGAGAATTTTTCCGATGACAGTTTTATACAACCGATGTGGCATATGTGATACATTTGATACATCCACATCATATACAAGTTGCCACCAGAATATCCGAGTTGATCACAATTTTTATTAGAGTAAATTAACAAATCCAACCTTTTCTAAAAATTTTTTAGCAAACTATTTACCAAAATCAACTTGTTTTTATGAATCTGTCACTGTGAATAGCGAATTCATTGAACATAAAGTCTGTTGAGAACGGTGAGTTCATATTTTATCAATTGTAAAATTATTGCATCGATATAAAGCATAAACTTGTCAAACACGAACCTTTGTTGCCAACGCTGGATTCATGAAAATAAGTTGATTTTGGTAAATATTTTCAAAACATATTGAATTTGGTTAAATATTTTAAAAACATATTGAGTTTAGTAAATTACTCATTTCTATCCTTCTGCCGCAAGGTGGCCTACGAAATAAAGCTAGAAAGAAGCCCAAAACATTTAACGGTAATGTATACATTATACACACGTATTTGGGTTGTCCTTTTTTCTTTTAAAAAAAAAAAAATCCATGAACGTAACATAACCAAATAATCATTTGAGTAAGCTTTAATTTGGAATGTTGCCGTTTTTCACAATTTCCTTTTCAAAACAGTTTTCAAAATTAATTTTAAAAATGGGTATAATTTTAGTATATAATAAATAAATTTTGAAAGTTAATTTGATAAATAGTATGATATTTAGTAAAATAGTGATAATTTATTTTTAAAATACAAAAATTTGTGTATAGAGAATGCAATAATTATAATTAAGATTATTTTAATTAGTAATTAAAAGCATAATCAGTTTTATAAAGCACCTCTGAGCCTGCTTCTAAAATCACTCCTAGAAAAGCAAAATCAAGTTAGTAAAAATATGTATTTTAAATTTTATCAAACACTACACATTACAATTCCCAAAAACAAATAAACAGAAGCAAAGTAGAAAAACAAACAATCCCAAACTAGGCGTATGCAGGCCTCTAATATTTCAATTTTGATATAGCTGTGGAAGGCAAATTATGAGCTCTAGAAATAAAATATAACAATATAAAATTATAGCAATAATTTTTTAATTACATATATTAGATGCCTTGATCCAAAAATTTATCTCTTACTATTAAACCAAATTTGGGCTGTCGGAGTCTTAGTTCCCAACTATTTGTATAGATTCAGTATATATTTTATCAGGGTTTAAAAAAAGAATATGTTTTATCAGTAAATGTAAACTGTTCCCCTACCTTAAATGGGCCGTAATTATTGGGCTTAAAGCTTTGACAGCCCAACCCAATTAAATCCTTCCCGCAATTGTACTTCACTGTAACTTTCCATTCCCGGGAAAATTACCAGTAATAATCTCTCTCTCTCTCTCTCTCTCCCCAAAATCTCTCCGTAGCCGGCGAGCTCCCCCATCTCTCTCTCTCACACTCACCCACAC
>MKEJ01021171.1:0-13983 GCA_001753735.1 Embelia ribes | reverse complement strand
AAGCTCGCGTTATGAGTTTTAAACCCCACCCAGAATGGATAAAAAATATTATGTATCATCCACATAAAAATGACTCAAAATTGGTACCTTTCATGAGCTCAAGTCTCATAAAAATTACATGCAAAACCATATATTTTCCAACACATGTTTCTTCTCCCTTCTTCCTATTTACAAAGTTCATGTAATGAGTGCTTGATTTTATTTTGTATCATTTTGTTATGATTTAGTGCCTCTTTTGACCTTTTGTTTTGTTGTTTAAGATTTAGGCCATTTTGGATGTGTTCTTTTCTTGTCTGTGAAAATTTTTTAATGTCTACTTTCCTTGTAAAGAAGGGAAAATGTGTATTCTGAATGCTCGACTTCCTAGTGTTTGCCAATCTAATCCAGAGTTTAAGTCCTTTTTTTTTTCAATGTGCCAATTAAATGAAATGATATTCTCCAACAACAGATTAGAATCATATTATGAACACGAAAATGGAATTTTTATCATTTATGGAGTAGATCATTCATCATGGATATTATCATCACAGCCCCAATCCATTGTCTTCTTGTGTTTACTGTGGTCAAGTTCTTATTTCTTAGTTTCGGGTTTTGGATTGCTGTTGTGAATAAATTATTCTACGATATTTTTGGCTTTCAAAAAGTTTCCGTTATTAACTATTTATTATTTTATCAACTATACATACACACAATCCTAAACAAAGCATGGTGACGGATGTTTGAAATGTGCTTTTCTGAAGGTGATGACCACAGAATTATGATATATTACCCTAGTTCAGCTGGCGGAGGAATGAAAAAGTTATTCAGGAAGGTCAGTTACGGTAGTTTACTTAATCAGTGATGCACCTTCTCCATTTTATGAATTCATTTATTTTATAATTGATTAAATCTTCTCCAAGCAAGTTCTTTACTGGTTTGTCCTGAGGTTTTCTTTTCCTTTTCCTGGAGGAAAATCCTTGGAAGATTTTATTTTTCGGTTTTAATAGTTCAAGAGAACATTGATACTTGCTGATCCTTGGACTAGAAAGCATGATGGAATTGCAGATAAAATTGGTAACAGAAAACCTAAGTGACTTAACGCTATCTCTTTGATTTGTCCCATCTGGTTTGTCCTCTTATCACAGATTGTGAGTGTATCTCTGCCTCTTGATGAGTGATTCAGTCATGCATTAAGTCTTCTTACCATGTAGGCCTACTGGACTGGATCATATTCTATTGAACTATGTTATCCCGAAAAGGGGAAACAACACTGTCTTGTTGATTCGTCTGATTGTGTTGTGCCACGAGTTAATCTGTTTTTCTGGTTCAGGTTGGTAATCGGTCAAGTGAGTTTCATCCTGAAGTCAGAAGAGTGAGACGTGAAGGCTCTTACATATATGAAGAATTTATGCCCACTGGAGGAACCGATGTCAAGGTTCTGTCCTACGCTTACATTGTGAATCACTGAGTCAACACTTTAAAGACGCCTTAGCACATTTTGCAAAAATGTTTACTCGTAACAATTTGTGAAGTTGTTTGTTTGTAACTTGATGGTCAAACAAAGGAAACCTTCACAACCCTGTGTTTATATAGTCTTTGTTGTACACCCGATATATGACATTCCAGCACTTGTTGCCAACAGGATTTTTTGAGGCATGTGATTGAAGCTAATTCAGAGATGTCAATACCTTCAAGTCTCATAAGTTAGGTGCATGATATGGTTGTAGAGAAGTCTTTGTTGTGCAATTTGGCAGCAGATCAATGGTCCTCTTGAAAACCTATTAAGATATTAAAATGAAAAATTAGCAGTTTGCAAGGTCATTTATATGTAGTTTCTTGTGTATCAATGAAGTATTGGAGTTGATGCTATTGTGGTTGATTTGTCACAGTGTCAGCTCTTTGCATCTCTTGTTTTCTTATGTCCTTTTTCTTCATTTTTCTTGGTATGTCGTGCTATTTGATTTGCTATTGTTTTTTGTTACCTCAGAGTCCCTGAACTCTTTCAAATTCTTGCAGGTTTACACAGTTGGCTCTGAGTATGCACATGCTGAGGCTAGAAAATCTCCTGTTGTTGATGGAGTTGTCATGAGAAACCCGGATGGCAAAGAAGTATGTATTGATTTACATGTTCTCTCCGCCAAAAAATAGTTGCCAGTCTCTCTTCTTCTCATCCTATGTCTATCTGATCCTTGGGGGTTTTTGAGGTGGATTTCTATTTGCTTGTTGGTGTGTGCATGCATGCTTTTGTCAATTGAAAGAAGAACCAAAGTAAAACAGGCAGTTAAGCAGTTCTGATTTGCACCACTGAATGCTAAGAATGAACTTAGAGCGAGTGTTAGTATTTCTGATGTCTAGCTTGTAGCACTAGCATAAAGCCAAAGTTACCCTCAACTTAAAACTGAATGTGACAGGTCAGGTATCCTGTGCTACTTACTCCGACTGAGAAGCAAATGGCGAGAGAGGTTTACATGGCATTTAGGCAAGCAGTAAGTCATCTATATACTCAATAAGTCAAGTAGTTTCTTCATTTAATACTCTAACAGCAGTCTTTTTGTCAATATAATCATTTTTTTTTTCACTTTCATGTGAGTTTTAGCGCTCTAATTTTTAAATACAGTGGGTTCCTTTCTTCTCTCCATTCCTTCACGTCAGTTTGCTTTTCTTTTCAAAAGTTAAGCTCAATATATGTTCTTCCATTCAGATTTTCTCTTTTTGGTAACTTTAGGCTTTGCCTAGATTTGTGTCTGTTTCTTTAATTATGATATGCCATTTCAACTTTCTATTGTAGTTATTGCGGCTCGCTTCTTTTAGAAGCTTTTTCCACGTTGCTTATGCATCTGGTTTACTTTCTTTGTATGTAAAAAGTATAAATTGAGTTCTTGTTCGGATAGCTGAAGCAAATCCCATCATCGCAGACCGATGATGAACATGAAGTGGTAAATTCTAATCCTACAAACCAAAGTACATTGCAAGCTTTATTTGAAGTGCTGTTGCTTGTACATTTGTTGCCTGATGAAAAAGAGTATTTTCTGGTTGTAAAATGGTCTGTTACTGCTAGCCATTATATGATTTTGTGACACGTCAATGCACATGTTTTAAATTTAAATTTCGGTTTTTAGATTCACTTCTCTCCATGTTTATTGCAGGTCTGTGGTTTTGATCTTTTACGGTGTGAGGGGCGTTCCTATGTCTGTGATGTGAATGGATGGAGTTTTGTGAAGAACTCTTACAAGTAATTATTTAGAATCCATTTCTCTATTAAATTATTAATGCTTGCTAGTATCTCTATTGTTGAACTTATGAGATGAAGATCTTACACTGTCAGGTTTGTAGTGGGTTTCTTGCGTATTGACTTTTGTCTTCCTAGCTAATTAAGTCCGTTATTGCGACACTTGTTCACTGGCGTGTTTGTTGGTCTTTATTCCGTTTAACATCCATTTTAAGAGAATCTCCCCACTTTTTATCTTTTATAACTGCTACCTCTAATGTGCAGTAATGCCTAGTCTTCTGCTCTACATCTTTTAACTAATTTATTGTTTAGATACTACATCTGCAGCGTCTTCTACTCTCCTCTGTTCATTTTACTATTATATACTACTTCTGGACTATAGGTATTATGATGATGCTGCTTGTGTACTGAGGAAGTTGTTTCTAGATGCCAAAGCTCCCCACCTTTCTTCTACTATTCCACCAACTTTGCCATGGAAAGTTAATGAACCAAGTCCTCCTTCTGAGGGGCTAACACGCCAAGGAAGTGGGATCATTGGCACATTTGGGCAGTCTGAGGAACTACGTTGTGTGATAGCTATTATTCGGCAGTAAGATCTATACATCCATTTTCTTAGTCTCGTGAGGTGAATTTCACCACTCTGTACTAGCTAGTGATGTCTTTGTTTTGCAGTGGTGATAGAACACCAAAACAGAAGGTTAAGTTGAAAGTTACGGAGGAGAAGCTGTTGAATTTGATGTTAAAGTACAATGGAGGGAGGCCTAGATCTGAGGTGGTCCTTTTTCTTTGGTTTCTTTTCTTCCTTTTGTCTCCACATTTGTTTTTATAGAAGCCAAAGTTTCACTTGCTAATATTATCTTTTCTATTTTTGCAGACAAAACTTAAAAGCGCTGTTCAGTTGCAAGATTTGTTAGATGCCACAAGAATTCTTGTTCCACGTTCTAGGTATTACATCCTTGCTGTGTATATATAATGCCTTTAAACTTTAAAGCTTTGAGAATATTGTAGAAATCCAGTGTTTCATTATATCCATAGAAACTCTCCCCAAAAGTTCTACTCTTAGATAATTAGTTTTTGCTTGTATATGAATCGGCAACACTGACAGGGACAAGAAGTGATTTCTATGCTCTGTAAGAAGTTGGTTGACAAGAAGTGATTTCTTTGCTCTATAAGAATTTGGTTCTTTCTCCTGTCCCTTCGAGGCTTTTTTTTTTTTTTTCCGGTTAGCATGTGAAAGTTGGCCGTGGACCTGTTATAGACCAGAACTTTGTTTTCCACATGTTGCATCTAGTTTCCTTCCAGAAGTCTCTCTCTTTCTCTTTCACTCTAATGTGTGTATGGAAATTTTATATTTTACTTGCTACTTGGTTTTTGCCTGTAAGTTACGCGGGTGTGTTAATGTCAATTTAACATCATCTAGACCTGACCGTGAAAGTGATAGTGAAGCAGAAGATATCGAGCATGCGGAAAAGCTCCGACAGGTGAAAGCGGTTCTTGAAGAGGTACAATCAGCTGCATTGTTTTTCTTCTCCCATCAACGCTAGCCATCTGCAATCTTACTTTTTGACGTCATTTTTAATCTGAATTATACCTAATTTCTATCGCTATTTGAAGTGATGGATGGAGCTAATGGTGAGAAAAAAGTAAGAAGAGAGGAAGACAGTTTGTGAAAAAAGAAAACCGTGAGAAAGCTTTTGAGTTTAACCTTGACCTTACCTATCAACTCAGTAGAACATGCAGAGAACTCCATCAAGAATACTTTCCTTGGTCCTCAATAGTGGCACAATGGGTCATAATGGTGTTGTCACATTCTAAATCTGCGCATATAATTTTTCAGGCAAAGTTTTTTATAATGGGATAAAGGTGTGACCCTTAAGATCGGGGTAGGATGTTGAGATTTTCCACTGAACATTAAGTCCCTCCTTACATTGTAGGCAACTCAAAATTTCAACACTCTGTATGTTTGATTGTAATTTTCTTTTGAATCCAGGGAGGACATTTCTCTGGCATTTACAGGAAGGTTCAGTTAAAGCCATTAAAATGGGTTAAAGTTGCAAAAAGTGATGGTGAAGGTGAAGAAGAACGACCAGTGGAAGCGCTGATGGTGCTTAAATACGGTGGTGTTCTTACACATGCTGGTAGAAAGCAGGTGATCTTTGTAATAAAACATGCATTTCCCCTTTAGTCACCTCTCTTTCATATTGTTTGATTGTTACCTAGGTCACCAGGTCGTCAATCACGAGCAGGGGTGGGACCGCAAGAGTGTTAAACCTCTAGGTCAAAAAACTGTGAGAGCGGGAGTGGGAGCCACCTCTCAAGAAGGATTTGGTGACCTAGATTGTTACTCAGTTAGCTATTATTTCATGTGAAGGCTTAAGTTGTTAGGGAGAGACCCAACAATATTACTTTTTATATGAACACATCACCTCACATTTGGCCTCACTTCCTTCATTAGTAAGCCAAAAAAATCCATTAATATTTTCCAAATCTGGGTGTGGGTATGCTTTTGCTGTAACACATGTTAAAATTGTTAGCCGTCATTTAGAGAGAATAACAACATTACATTTTATAAGTCAGTTTAATTTTGACCCACTGAAGATGCAACTTTATTTTTTTATGCCAAAGAATGCGTGGCACTTCACGACTTATTGTGGTCTCTACATGTGTATTAATTTCATTTATACGATGGCATGTCATGCATTAAAGGCTGTTTGTGGAAAGAAAGGATTTCCAATTATTAAAGCCCATCACTTCCCAGTAAAAAGGGGAAGTAGAAGCCCAATATAAGCAACACAATAATTCAAGAACTCCCGATTTGAGATAATAACTTCAACACTCCCTCTCACTTGTGGTGGGCTGGCCAAATTCAAATTAAAGGCCCAACAGTTGCACATGAACGAGTGAAGTCAAATCAACAATTTTTCAAACAAGTAAATAAGCCCTTTTTGGCTCTGATACCATATGAAAGTCCATCCCTTAAGCAACAGAGTAATTCAATAAACTCCATGATGTGGCATAACAACTTTAACACCAATGATAGGAAACCTTTTTGGTTATGGATGTGGAAGAGGATTACTGAATCCTTCTTCAGTTTGACATTGCATACCATGTATTTTTTTCATTCCCGTTCTTTGATATATGCTGCTCCAATTTTGTCAGGCTGAAGAGCTGGGTAGATACTTCCGTAACAACATGTATCCAGGTTAGATTCTTGGATGCATTTACACTTCACGAGTACATATAACCATGGATATAGTTATACTTCATAGAGGAAGATTGTTGCAATTAGACTGCTATTCAACATTGGTTTTATTTTAGTGGTAGAGATTAGGAATTAGCTTGATGGGACCTGTGATTCACTTGGTATCATCTTTGTGCTTGATTCAACGATTGTGACAGAAGGCATGGATGGGTGATATCTCCAAATAATCCATTGCTTTTGAAAGAATTAATGAGTTTTAGTGATTGATTTGAGGTTATATTCAGGATATATTGTCAAAGTTTCTTTGCAGAATGAAAAATGAACAACATTCTTCTGGAATTAAGTAGGGGTAATAACTATTTGGAATATAAAAACATGGGAAAAACCGAGTCTATGTCTTAAAGCAGCATCATTTATGTGGTAAGTTGTGACAGTTTTTTTTTAAGCTCATATTTTCCTCATTTTCAGGTGAAGGTACTGGTCTGCTTCGCCTCCACAGTACGTACCGCCATGATCTTAAGATATACAGCTCTGATGAGGGTCGTGTACAGGTATTACATCCGAAATGCTTATTGATACCTTAGGTCTCATTTTCTAAATGCTTTCTTGTCTTCTTCATCTTTCCCAACCCATAGAACATTATGCGCCCATAGTTATTAATGCTCAAACTCTTTTGCTGACAGATGTCTGCAGCTGCCTTTGCGAAAGGCCTCCTCGACTTGGAGGGACAACTAACACCGATCCTGGTACACCATTTCCCATCAAACTTTATTTGTTGTTGCCCTGAATGCTATTTAATATAGATGGTCCTTTGTAAAGGTTTCACTTGTTAGCAAGGACTCTTCAATGTTGGATGGCCTTGACAATGCTAGTATCGAGATGAATGAGGCTAAGGTTTCTTTCTCTCCTCCATTATACTTCACCTTTTTTGTCTAGATATGCTTTTGTGCATGTCCAAAGTTATTTGATAGATCCAGATGAATTGTTCAAACATGTAGATTCTAGACCTGTCATTTTCCCAAAATGACAATGATAAAATGAAAAAAAAAAAAAATGGAAAAAGGAGATTCTAGATTTGTCTAATATTGTTCTTTTATCCTGCGTCCAGTTAGAACTTGATATGTTCCTGGGCAGTGGTGATGACAGATCCTAACTTTTATGTTCTGTTTTGTACCACTTGTGCCTGGGCCACATGGAATTAAGCACAAAGAGTACACATAATATTTTCGTATTATTGTGTTTTAAGTAAAAGAGGTCTAAAAGACCAAATGTCATTTTTTTTTTGTTATCCATCTACCACATGTCAATCTGCTGGACCTATCCATCTCTGTTGTTCTACAGTAATAATTTTTTCTTTTAAGAATAAATGAAATTCCCTACTACATGATTATCTTGTGAATTCCGTCAGTTTTAGGTTCGGCAATTCCAAGTGGAGCTAGGCTTGTTACTGTTTTCTAATCTTTGCAGTCATAATCTCCCCCTCTTTGTTTTTTTTAACTCCTTGATCAGGCTAGGTTAAATGAGATAATAATTTCTGGAGCTAAAGATAATTCTGACGATGGATCATCTGACATGCCTTGGATGGTCGATGGTGCTGGACTTCCTTCTAATGCTTTTGGGCTGCTACCGAAATTGGTAATGATAGATTTTTGCTGGATCAGCACCATCCAAAGTTGGATTCAACAACTTTCAATTTTCTCTCCACCTGGTGGATACCTATGTGCATATGCCTTAGGTTATGGAGTTATTTTATTGATTCTTTTGTGTGGTGGGTAGCTATAGCTCTATTTTCATGGAATAATGCATTTGCCCAAAGAAAATTAGAGAATCATGTATTTAAAAGCTTCAATAGTTTACAAAAATTTGAAGTCCCACACACTCATTACTCCTATAAACAAAAATGCAGATGCCACACTTTTGTTTCTTATACTGTGTTCTCCTTAATAGGTACAATTGACTAGGGAGGTCACTGAACAAGTTAGGCTACTGGCCAAGGATGAGAATGAGAAACTCGCAGAGACCACATCATATGATGTAATTCCTCCTTACGACCAAGCAAAAGCCCTCGGTAAAACTAACATTGATGTTGACCGTATTGCTGCTGGTTTGCCCTGTGGAAGTGAGGGATTTCTCCTTATGCATGCTCGATGGAGAAAACTTGAGAGAGACTTGTATAATGAACGCAAGCAGTAAGTATTTACTGTTTGTTAGTTATAATCATCCTTAGTCTTACAACATTTGAACATTGTTTATATGTTTTTTTATTTTGATCAGATTTTAATTTTCGGTGGTATATAAGACTTATTTGTCAGGCTAATATTTGTGTATTAACTTGCAGACGCTACGATATTACACAAATTCCAGATGTATATGACTCTTGCAAGTAAGACATCTACTTGTTTCTAGCTGTTACTACTGCATATAGCGTTATCATTATTTTTGTGACATGCATTTTCCTGTCCCCATATTAGAAGTAATCAGTACTGTTGTTTGGTTGGGTATTTTTTTCCCCCTGTAAATGCTTTACCTTTCTATGCCGGATGCTTAGGCTGAACACAGTGTTTAATTGCCTGCTCATATGATGTACCTCACCTCTTTAAACTTTGTTCATATTGAAGGACAGAATATGCAACACTTTAGATGCTAGGAAGTTTTTTTAGAAAACGGTCTGAATTTTTTTTGCGATAATTTTGACTAGTGGAATTTTTGTTCATGTCCTACAACAAGTTCAGATTTTTGAGTCAACTGCATTTGAGCTCAAAATCTATGGTGGATAATCTGTCGGCCTCTGGTTATAATCTTCAAAAATTTGAGGCTACAGATTGTCATTATGGATAATCTAGAGACTCTTTGCTGGTTGATGCATGAGATGGTCTAAGAATTATTTTGTTTTATCATTTTTCCTTCTTTTTTTCTGTAAAGTGCAAATTTGATGTCACCTCAGCACTTTTTCAGCATAATTACTAATATGCTTGTTGTTGTTACTGGTAGTTTATATTGATAGATGGTTCTTGTTATTCTGCATCTTTTCTAAATGTAGTGTATTGGTAAAAGCATGAGCTTAATACATCATGAAGTTTAACAGTTTGCAAATGCTTGATACTGTTATTTGAAATAGTCTAGCATGACACAGGACTTCAGTCTTCAGAAGTTAACACAGGAGAACACCTTGGTGCTCTTTACTGTTCTGATTCTGTTGTGTTTGATATTTAAAATCTATTATTTGTCCAAACAAGCATGTTATTAGAGATTTATAATGGGATTTTATATGATGTCCACTGTGGCTTATCCTTCCGTCTTTGTTTGTTTTGGTTCCACTGTTCAGATACGACCTCCTGCATAATGCCCATCTTAAATTACGTGGCTTGGATGAACTCTTCAAAGTTGCTCAGGTAGTCAATATTCAGATGTGTTCTGTCGCAATTTGTAACTATCCTGGTCACTAAAATTGCTTGGTATAGTTTGGCATATTTCAAGTGGTATCTTAGAAATTGCATCATCTTATGCTCTCATGTGATCATTTTTCTCATATTCGTGAATTATGTTTGATATTGATCGTTACTGGTTAGTTTTGTCAATTGTACTTGTATAACTGAAATGGGTCCTCAGTTTTAGCATCTGTACAGATATACTTCATGACCTGTCATGTCATATAGACTATCCTCTATTAAATAGTTATATCTTCTTGTTCTTTCAGTTACTCGCCGATGGTGTTATTCCTAATGAATATGGAATCAATCCAAAGCAGAAGTTACAGATTGGCTCAAAGGTATAATCTTTGTGGTTGCATCACATTCACTTTTACTTTATGTAGACGCACCAAAAAATTAATCATTTTGGCCATGAATTTGCGCCTTCAGATTGCCCGCCGTTTGCTGGGCAAAATCTTAATTGATCTGAGGAATACTCGTGAAGAAGCAATCAGTGTTGCTGAGTTGAAGAGTAATCAAGATCAATCAGCTCAAGTTAGGAAAGAAGAAACAGACAACCAATTGAAGCCTCACAGTAAGAGCGAAGATGGTAGAAGAGCGAGTTTCACAAGTGATAAGTCCTTTGATCCGGATGATGATGAGGACAAAGAGACCAAATACCGCTTGGATCCGAAGTGAATATGTTTAAACTTTTTCCGTCTAGTATACCAGACTTGCGACTATTACCATAGTTTGGAGTCCGCATCCTAACTAAGTTTGCTTACACGTTTTTTCTTTTTTTGTTTTGTGTTTTTTAGGTATGCTAATGTAAGAACTCCAGAGCGGCATGTGCGGACACGCCTTTACTTTACATCAGTAAGTAAATTGACTAATTATCTCTATTCACCCCTTTGGTGCTTTCTCCCTCCCTCTCTCAATCCTCCCTTTCTCTCTATGTCGCAAGGCACATGCTTCCTTTTACACGTGGCACGTGCTAAGACCACGTCATAGTTAAGCTTACAGGTTTAGGTTTTAGAGATTCTGAATTTTCTATACAAGCCAAGGCAAGGTTGTCGAGGCTTATCTTCTTAGGTCCTTGCTATTCATTTTCCATTTATGTGTCACACAAACAGAATTATGTGTTAGATCCCTATTTGATGTGATAAACCCACGACTCCCATGACTGACTGAAGAAAGGGTAATTGCATTGTAATTATGTGAAAATTGGGTGGAGGGACCTATACTTTTCAGAGAAGATACACTGTGCCATCAATTGGCTCCTCCATAAGTCAATTTTGATAGAAAGGGAAAAATGAAAAGAAGGAAAAGATCAAATTCTGTTATTTTTTTTGTACTTCTGTTTGGTTCAGTTATTTTGTATATATCGACTTCACTTTATTCTAAAATAACAGGAGTCTCACATTCATTCCCTGATGAATGTTCTCCGTTACTGTAATTTGGATGAGTGCCTACAAGAAGAAGATGGCCTTGTTTGCCATAGCGGCCTGGAGCGTCTGTACAAAACTAAGGAGCTTGATTACATGAGTTACATCGTATTAAGGATGTTCGAGAACACTGAGGTTAGTATCTCCAGACTAACTGTAAGAAGCTAGAGGATATGGAAACACTTTTTATAAAAAAAATCAAGGCAACACTTCTGTTAATCTGCCATTCTGTTTGGAATAAATTAAAAAAAATGACTTGCAGGTACCCTTGGAAGACCCAAAAAGATACCGCATTGAGATGACTTTTAGCCGAGGTGCAGATTTGTCACCATTGGAGGTACATGCTTATCTAATTCAGAAGGTTATCTTATATTGCCTTGTGGAGCATGCTAGTTATGTCACATACTCACATTTCCATGATTGTGATTCACAGCTAAAACTTGCAAGAATAAATTCAAAAGTCTGTCCCATAAAATTAGAGAACAGAACAGAAAAGAGGGGAGGGGATTTAATTGCGCATGATTCATGACGGATTTACATGTGATCTCTTCTTTATAAAAAGTAGGGTAAAGTCCAATTTGCCCCCTATCCTTTGGGGTTCATTTCAATTTGCGCCCCTATCTTTTCATTTGTTTCAAATTGCACCCCATCATTTCTATTCTCGTTTCAATTTGCCCCTTACTCTTTCAATTATTGTAATTTACTCCCTATACTTTTAGGTTCGTTCCAATTTCCCTTATTTTTTGTACCTTGTTTAATTTGTCCATATAATTATTATGTTTCATTCTAAAAATATAATGAGAAATTGAAATAACAACCACAAGTTAGTGGAAATATTTTAGTGAAAATCATTTGTAGGTCATATAACCTTTACATCTTTTAATATAATGTTTAGTAAATTTATCTCATTAATAATTTATAAAAGATGAAAAAGATGTGTTACATATATCATATGTCCCTTAACTTATCCACTTAAACAGTAAAATAATTCTGAGAAACTTTAGGCTATCCTTTTAATGAGTTGTCTTTATTAAAGTTAAATCTATTAATGATAAGGGTAAATTGAAACAAGATAAAAGGATTTGGGTAAATTAGAACGAGTCTAAAAGTTAGTGGAGTAAATTGCAAAACTTTTAAATTAATGGAGCAAATTGCAACGAGATTGGAAACGATATGGGACAATTTGAAACAAATGAAAGGATATGGACAAATTGGACTTTATCCTAAAAATTATAATATTACTTCGCCCAAGAAAGCCTTTGGCAAAACTCTCCCCTTCTTTTGGCATGCATCAAAAAACATTTTGGCAACCTAGCAAACTGTTTCATATAGATAAATTGAAGAATCAGCAGATGATGGAGACATTTGTGGACCCTGAAGAGGCCACTGCGATCATTATGAGTCGTGTATATTTAAAACCTTATTTTCATATTTCCTTGCAGAAAGACGACGGTGAAGCTGCTTCGTTGCATCAGGAGCATACATTGCCAATAATGGGTCCCGAAAGGCTGCAAGAAGTAGGGTCATATCTAACGTTAGAGAAAATGGAAACAATGGTTCGACCATTTGCAATGCCAGCAGAAGACTTTCCCCCACCGTCTACCCCACAGGGATTTACCGGCTACTTCTCCAAAAGTGCTTCTGTCTTGGAACGCCTGGTTAACCTCTGGCCCTTCAAGCATGGACCTAGTAATGGGAGGCACTAATACTCTTTACCCGTTCTCTTTTTCTATCTCAAAATTTTAGTTCTGTTTTCACATTTAAAGGTGGTTAATTCTTTTTCTTTATCAGCTAATTGTATCGAATTGGTGCCTACAAATTTTGGTAATATATGGAAAGCAACATGTTAGTAGCAATATATGGAAAAATAAATAAAAAGAAGCTTCTCTAAGTTTTTATCGCCTCTCTTCTGTCTAGCTTTTTACTGAAGCTAAATTGTAGCTCATGTGAGAAAGATAGTCCGACTAAGGTTCAGTCTTAGATTCCACTGAAGTTTCTCCGCCAACGGTGAGCCTGTTCAGTTTACTTGATGGATTCGACGCTCTCTGAATCCAGAGGTTTGTGGGCTTTGCGCAGCTGCAAGTACAGATACCGGTTCGGACTGCAGAGAAAATATAGGAATCATAACCAACGTACCCTAAATGTATATGGGTCTGGCCTGATGCAGATATGGCCTATTTGCATGTCAGCATTTGATGACCCAATCACTGGTCAGATACACAGGTCTAGATTTCAACCCTAACGTACACTACAGGGCGGAGGCGGGACTGATTCAGGTCAGGTACCGGTGGGACCCACTAGGTCCTTTGCAGGTCCAATAGGCCTATTGGGTAGAAGGTCAAACGCCACCCCTACCGTTGGGTACGGGTAGGACCCTCTAGGTCCTTTGTTCGGCTTATGTTGCTAGGTCCTTTGTTCGGCATATGCTGCAATCGAGCTATAAGTACTAGGTAGGCTATGTTTAACACAGCACTCGTCTAAAGTATCTATTGGGTTGCATTTAGAGCAATGCTTAATATAATTGCAATTTTTATGCTGATATTTATAACGCTGGTCTGCTGCGTTCAGCTAATGTGCAGTTGCTGCTGCAACTGATATGGACACAACACTTCTTAGTTCAATTTGGTGGACAAGAAGTCTTTCCTATAAGTAGAGGTATAAATTTCGGGTGACGTTACATTTTTTGCTTTGGCATCATTTATTTATTTTTTATTTTTT